>JAYDZE010212643.1:0-20669 GCA_034509125.1 Monilaria moniliformis
CGTTTTAAGTATCGAATTTAGCTGAAAATTAACTATTTTTTTAATATTATAATTTAATTTATATAATATTATTTATGCTTAATTTTTTAAAATTCTTCTTGGGTTCCCCAAAATTAAAATCATGGCTTTGCCACTGTATGTGTATATATATATATATATAGATTATAGTTATGAACACTTGAAGATGTGTGGACGTTTCAACAAAATTTTTATGGTACAAACTTTGCATTGACAATGAGAGAATAACTTAACCTATTTTTCAAGCTTAATATATCTGCATGTAGACTCAATATCATGTCTATGAGACTGTATTTGACTATATTAGTACCTCAAATTCATAAATTCAAGAATTTTTTGGACATTATAATTTAGATTGAAGAATCTTATACATAATTAATTTGGCTATTGGAATTATCTCACTCCGATGCGCTTTACTTTCTGAGAAGGGAGGGAATCCGGAACAGTGGATTTTCATGGATTCTGAATAAATAAAAGCAACTAACATAAAGAATAAATTCAGACAGATTCTTCTCAAGATGGAATGTTTTAAATTGATGTTCAACATTTATTACATTGATAGAATCTGCTAAGCACATTACGCAAAATCACGCAGTTTTAATTCGACAAAGAATCACCAGATTTATGAACATATCATAAGATACTCAAAATATTTGTTTTCCACTTTATAATGTAGAATTTTTTTCTTTCATTTTTGCATCGATTGCACTGTTTTCTACCAAAGTTATTGTTATAAATTTTGCAGAGATGGATCAAGAAAAAAATACAATTCCTACAATTTTTCGAGGCCTTCGCATTCTTCTGCTTGATGGTGATACAGAATCGTTGTTACATTTAGCATCACGATTGGAAAATTATTCCTATAGAGGTACATTTTAGTTCCCTTTTTTCCTCTCTTCATATTTAGTACTTAGTTTATAAGGAGAAATTAAAGCAGATATGTAACAGTAGAAGTTTATAGTATGTATGAACCTCAACATGCATACAAGTTTTGCAACTCTCATTAAATCTTTCCTCTAATGCAAAAATTTGGATATTATCATTTTTTTTTGTTTTCTTTTCCTATTGTCCGTTTGCTTTCTTGTCCTATTGATTTTTAGTAACTATTGTTACCCCTTTCTCAAAATTTACTTTCTAGAATAAAATTAAAGAAAAAAAGAAAAAAGATTATGAGGAGCACTCATGTGCGCTCTCGCTCAACATGCGTGTTCATAAGAACCATCATTTTTATTCATAACGATTGTTACTTTTATTCATGAGACTGTTACTATTATCTACGACTATAAATTTGTGTTGGTCTAAAAGAATTGCTATAAACTTTTGTTTATAACCATTGATTTTATTCATAACAATTGTTATTTTTATTCAAAATAACAGTCACCACCACTGAACTGCCCTCAATTGCACTGTCCATTTTCCAAGAACGATTAGACCGTTTCGATCTCGTCATGGCCGATATCGGAATGCAAGAAATGGACTGTTTCAAGTTTATAAAGAGTGTGCAGCTTATTAAGGACCTTCCCATCATATGTAAGATATCTGTAATAACGTCCGGATGGATTTTTCTGTTATATTACATATTCCATCTCATATTTCATTTTTATCGATACACTGACAACGTATGCATCTAGTGATTTCTGCAGAATCAAAGAAGAATGTCATCGAGGAAGCCATGTTGAAGGGGGCATGCTTCTTTCTCAAGAAACCAATATCTTCCAAGAATCTCAAGAATGTGTGGCAACACGTTTATAGAAAGACTAGAAAGATGGAAATCAAGAGTAGTGATTATCAAGAAGCAGAGTCTCATGGAGCTAAGGCAGGAAAAAAGGAAAAAGTAGTCCAAGTTGTCGATGAAGAGACTTGGAATGAATCTGTAAGCGAGCATTTTGGAGAAAGGAATCAAGCTGGGAATGATCAGGATGGTCTAGTTGGTGGAATGAGGCTCGGAAAGTCGAGAAGAAAGAGGCCTGCTTCGTCAGAAAACGACAAAGCAGGAGAAATCAAGAGGAAGAAGCTGGATGAAAATCAAGAATTGGCAGATTCACCTACAAATGTGCGACCTGCACAATTTGGCTAGGATAGAGCATCATTATTTGAAATTACTCATGAAATTTGATCGCATTTTACATTTTAATGATTTTATGTCATGTAAGAGTGAAAATGGTATGTTAAATGAATGGGATCGAACAGATTTAACTAGCATCGAACTTATAAAAATTATAATTATAGGATATAATTCAATCGAACATATTTATAGAATTCAGCAAGTAGAAAAAATTAATAGCTGCCATAATTCACAATATCATATAATAGAAGTAGAATTTGTCAAATTCTGCGAGTTTTGCAACTGATCATAAGCAAATCATCATAGTAAGAGTTGTTCTACCTCTAACAAATGGATTAGCCTCTTTCTATTATGTGCAAATACTAGCTCAGTTTTCGGCTCCACGACTTGATATATCAGACTTGCATAGTCTCAGATTCCGACTGTCTTACAGTGAGATGGCTTCCATGGTTCATTGATGCTCGGTTTTCACTCTGCGATTCTGCCACCATGTTGAGATATGCATGAGGCGCCCAACCTGCATCGTCATCACAAACGAGAATATAATGTTTGAATATATATCATTATGGTTTCATTTGAAAAAGTCTATGATCAAAATTTACAAAAAAATACCATATGTGAACTTTCACGAATATAAAGAGGTGCGAGATTTCGGAGAACAGTAGCACCAAATATTACCATTCCCTATTTTAGGTTTGTTGATGAAATGGCACATTGAATTTATGAGGGAAGTACAAGGCCAGATTCTGATAGTCGATAAAACATATAAAGATGGGTAGGCAAATGATGTTGGCCAGGACATTCTATCACTTCACGGCGACGGATGATTAACTTAATCACATCTCTAACAACATAGTTCTTAACAAGCTTTTATTAATAGTTATGGACCATTCTTG
Organism: Monilaria moniliformis; assembly: GCA_034509125.1. Taxonomy (NCBI): domain Eukaryota; kingdom Viridiplantae; phylum Streptophyta; class Magnoliopsida; order Caryophyllales; family Aizoaceae; genus Monilaria; species Monilaria moniliformis. Next base: position 2,980 of record JAYDZE010212643.1, read on the forward strand.
AGATATTAACTTGAAACAGAAAACAAATCACGGACTGAAAATAAGTGCAGAGAAGAGTACCATCTATGTCATATGGTGGAGGAAAAAATTGCAAGTAACAAAATGAAGCAACTGTCAACCCTGCATGTTGAGCAATCACAGATTATTAGTACAAGATAGCATACACCTAAACCACGTAACCGAAACCGAGGATGCCCAAAATGGTACATGAAATACCTAATAGACCTCCAGCAAAGACGTCCTGCCAGTGGTGCCAATAATCATCAACTCTCGATACTCCCACTAATGCTGCCAGGAGTAATGGAAAAAAGATGAGACAGAGCTTTGCTACATGGCCTCTACGATCAAACACTCTGATTTTACCAGACAAATACCAGGCCAGGAAGCCAAGCCCAGCAAAGGACCCTATATGAGCACAATACAAACCAGTATTCAGTTCAGACACCAAAGCTCATGTAACAGTATTAAGAAATTGAAATTTTTAGGGTTCACTGATTAGTATAACAGAGACAGCAGTGACAGCATATAAGACTAAGAGGAGTATCTGGTATCACAAGGAATCACCCACATGATGTATGTCCACTGGGAAAACTTTTATGACCTTCTTTTATGACAGTCTTTGATCCAGTGCACTGGACATTCCCTGTCACATTATGAAAAAACTATCCACCAAAGAGTGGAAGTACAGTCACTGAGCTGCAAATCCAGTAGAAGTTGTTGTGGGTCTAAACTTACGGCATACCAACAGGACTCACCGGTTTACCATCAGGGAAGCAACGCCAGTAGAAGTCTGGTCGAGGGCGGCCAACAGCATCTTTAATTGCATCAGTGAGAACACCAGTTATAAGTACAGAAAAAAGCAGTCCTGAAAGTGAATGCACAAAATTAATATTATATCAATTCTAAGCTTTTTGACCAATGCGATTGGAAATGGAAAAGGAAAAGGGCAGGCAAGAAAATGAGAGTCATACCCAACAGAGCATGGTGTAAATCATAGACATTTCGTCGAATAAAGTAGAAGACAAGGATGAAAATGAGTGGCAATATTATTCCAACTATCTGTCACAAATTATAAAAGAGCAAATAGTTAGCAATTGTTTTAACTCAATCGAAATGCAGCGGTACAATAGTACTAATTTTATGACATTGCATACCGGAACAGCCCAAAAGGGAACGGTGTTATCATTCAACGGATACTTCAGGTCAGTCATCATATCTTGACCGACAAACCGGTGAAATGGTTCAATGACATTCAGGATTATGTCTATCGCCACAAGCAGAAAAAGTATAAGCCAATCATGCATGTGAAACCTGGCTACTTGAGCACCATGAGATCTTAATGTGTGAGCACCTAACTGAATCTCCGGCATCTTGACAGCCTAGAACAAATTATAACTGGCAACGATTCAGACACTAAACCAAAACTTTTGAGACAGGAGAGGATAAGTTCCTCTGACCTCTGTTATTCTTTGAGAAAGACATATAGTTAACAATCACATAAGCACTAGTTCACGCAGGCAAAAATGAGGGAACCCAAATTATATTTACAAGGGCATTATATCATCAGTTCAATTTCCTGCAGCACAGCAAAATAAACTGAGTACGCCCGAAAATATCAAACACTAACATAATAACACCTTAGTCGCTAACTCCTTTCTTCCATTGAGATTTTCATTTGTGAATTTCTACTTTTCCTGTAAAATTTCATTCGTGAGTTGCAGGTACTTCCATCTGCTGTTGATAGAGTACGAACATTGATATGTCGATCGATAGAATTCGCTTTAGCTATTCAAACATAAAAGCTACAGACTGCGTAAAAATTTCATTATTAAATAGGTACTTCCAGCTGCGGTTAATACAGTACGAGCGTCGACATTCTGATTGATCGAGTTCGTCTTTGCTATCCAAGCATAAGAATAACAAAACTGAGCAAAATTTTGCACAAAATTACGTTCGCAGCAACCTAAAAAGTAATGTGTACAGAAGAAGCAACACGCACAAATCTCACCGCCAAGGGAAAAAAAAATCATGTGTGAACGGCGTCGGCAAAAAGCTGAAGAATCATAACAGATTCCAACCAAATATTCAATTATCTCCAACACGTTAATATAAAAAAATTATATAAAATAAAATAAAAGAGAGAGAGATAGTGTCACACCAGAAGAACAGCTGTGTGTTTGAATTTTTTATTTTTTATTTTGAAAAAAAAAAGCAACAGAAAAACGAAATTCACCTGAGAAGAGCGGCGCAGTATCAATGTGCGTTCGAGAGAGACGAACAAAAACAGGAAGGAAATCCGGGCAGCGGTTTTCTTCACCCAATTTCTACTTAGGTGCTATCTGCTTGGTTATCTGCTGCATAAATTCTGGACCATTTTGCGAAATTCCAAATTGAGAGAGGAGAGAGAGAGGGGGCCACGGATTCTATTTTATTTTAGTCAATAAAGAAAGCAATTCCAGTCCAATGCAATCCAGATATTCTGACTTTCGAATGAAAATTGTTTATTATTTAAACTCGATGTGAAGATTGGACTTGGACGTTTAATTTTAAAATTCAAGTCTGATTTTTCATATTACTCAACGTCCATTTAGACTGTCTCCTTTATATTGACCCAAAATTAATAAAATAACTAAAAAATAATTTAAAAATGAATGGTTTTTAATTTATATCCAAAAATTGTATTTCTTAATATACTTGTTAAAAAGTTTTGAGCCATTTGAAATAAGACAGATAAAATATAAATTTAACTTCATCCATTGAAAATTAATTATAATATGAAATTTTCATTTACGTTGTTGTTTCAATGATGTAGGTTAAATTGGAGATGAAGCCGATCTAAAAATAGCGAATACTTCCAATTGTAGTTACCGAGCACATTTGTGAGTTAGATTTAGACTCAACAACTTCCTTAGCATCAATGTTGTGATTAAATAATGCAATTACTTTAATTGGCAATAAAATTCAATCAATATTTAAAGAAATGGTAATTTTGTCTTGTACTTAATGAGCGCCATCATGTCACCATAGGATTTTGATGACACGCCTTAATTCTTTTAATTCCTTTAACATGTGATAAAGATATTCCAAAAGTAAAAATTACTTGATTCCCTTACACTCCTTTAGCTACTTTAAGGAAGAGGCAAGTATGAATGATCCTTCCACCCATTCCTCAAAGAGCCTCTATTTTCATTTGCGATCGGAAATTACTCTAAATATTCATAAAATCTTGATATAAAGACATTTTCCATTTTAGAACTTGTTTAAGTTGCTAAACGAGTCATTCGCAGCTCAATCGAGCCACGAACCAGCTTAATATAAGTTGGAACGAGTCATCTATGATCCGAGCTTGCACCGAGCACAAGCCTGATAATTTTGGTTCGAGTCGATTTCGAGTGCATTTGAAACCCTATTTTTGACTCGGCGCATAGGTAAATCGTCAAAAATAGATTGATAAAGCATACTTTTAGTTAAAATTTATTTACAAGAAGAAAGGAAGAACCAACTACACAAAATAACTAGAGATCTTTTACCAAGCCACAAGAGTTGATCAAGTAGTTCTACTTTCTTCCCGACTCCATGGCATCAAAGGCTGAGTCAAGATTCGAACCCACGATGCTTGTTGCTGCCCGTTGCTGGTTCGTTCCTAGCATGTTCATCGCGTCCTGCGGCAGAGAGTTGGAACGAAGGTCCTCCACAGCGCGGAAGTATGCATAAGGACCCCATCCTAGCAAAAATCTCTCGTTACATCTCGAGTTTCTTTTTCTTTTTTGGTAATCGTAACATACTTAAAGACTCAATTAATGGAGTCATCTCAAGCATTAATCATTCTACTGCTAGGTCACACACACACATACATATCTCGTGTTTCACTACATGACCTTGTGAGCAGATGAGGCTGTACCTTCATTTTGGTATGGAGGTGGGAAAAACTGCAGGTAGCAAAAGGTAGCAACTACAAGGCCTACAATTAATAACAGTTATGAAGAAAATGTGAGCAGCATTGTGTTGTCGTGTGGAAAATTTTCAAACTGTCACGGTGTCAAGAGGAGAACGAACCTAGGATGCCTCCAGCAAACACGTCTTGCCAGTGATGCCAGTAGTCGTCCACACGAGAAACACCAACGAGGCATGCAGCAAGGATAGGGAGGAAGACGATGCACAGCTTTGCCACATGCCCACTGCGATCAAAGCATTTGATTTTCGCTGACATGTATAAGGCCAGAAAACCAAGACCTGCAAATGACCCTGCAAAACATCGTAGAATGATCAAGACTATGAGCTCGGATCAAGGCCGGAACACCGCCGATTTATCCTTGAGTGGGAAGGGAGTTCTTACATGAAGTATGACCGCTTGGGAAACTCTTGTGCCCTTCTTTTATGTCACCCGGTTTTCCATGGCACACGACATTGCCCCAACGATCATACTCCTGTCAAAGAGAAGATAATACAAGATGAAATAGTATGTTCATCTCTGTCCAAAACATGAGCTATTTTTTGTATTGAACAAATAATTTTAAAGATCATGTGACAGTGGATTCAAACCTGAGCCTTTTGGCCTTAGACATTAACCACACTACCACTAGATCAACAAACACACACATAAAACATAATGCTTGTGTAAACACATAGTTTTCTAACCAAAAACAACACTCCAACTCATATATAAATCAATAAATTAGATGTTAAGATGACATACATCACGCCCATCAGGAAAGCAACGCCAGAAAAAGTCTGGCCGGGGGCGGCCAACTGCATCTTTTATGGCATCTGTGAGAACTCCCGTTATTAGCACAGCAAATAGCAGCCCTGAAGTCACATTCACTCTCACAATATCAGCCAAATACCACTAGCATTTTTCTCATTGAACCAAAAAGGGAAAGCCTAAAGTCGAAATAGCTATACCTAGGACGCTGTGGTGCAGATCATACACATCATTTCTCCGAAGGTAGTACAAAAAAAACACGGTCATAGGCAGGAAAACTGCATACAGCTATTTCGCCACAAAATATACACACAATATGAGTTGAAACAATGTCAGTAGCTATGGTGGTAACCTTAAACTAACTACTACGACGTTTCTACTCACGGGAACTGCCCACAGGGGGACGGTGTTTTCCTTCATCGGATACTTTAGATCTTCCATCATGCCTTCCCCAATGAACCTATAGAACGGGTTGATGACATTCAGAGTGATTTCTATGACCACGAGTAGCAACAAAATCAGCCAGTCGTGCTTGTGGTCTCGAGCAAGTTTCCTCCCGTGAGACCTAATTGTGTGTCGGCATTCTAGCTCAAACTGACTCGGCCTAACCTGTTTGATAGCGCACATAACATATAAGCCTCGTGTGATTCGTGAAAGTAAAGACTACCAAACTCAAGAATACAACTTTGCAGTGACAAAGTTGGATCACTTAACCATATTGCTTCAATTTTGTTGGAGACAAGAAATGATTTTTAATGATCATATATATGGTTGTATTCATTATTCAAGCACAGTGATTGAGTTGAACCAAACACCTATCTCTCCTTTTTCTTTTTCTTTTTTTGTAATTCTGCAAATTGAGTTACAGATATGTGAACTATACAATCAAGAACTAAACACTACAACTTATTCATTCTTTTTAGTTACAGATATGTGAACTATACAAGTGTACCTCAAATCAAATTGAATGCCAAAGCAACCAAATAACAGATAGATTAAGCCAAGCTAAGTTTTTGGTCCCTGAAGCAAGTCAAATTTGCAACAAATAAACTACTAGCTACCAACTAGACAAAATTCTTGATAACCAAAGATACTAATTATACTAATAAAAATACACAAAATAAAAAAAAGGAAAAAGAAAAAGAAAACAGAAACGGAATAAACGCACAAAAAATACACTAACAAACAAACCTGAAACATTGTCCGGAAATTTGTATTGGGACAAAAAGAAATCTTCCAACCCATTTGCGCACAATAAAATTGAAGCAAACCCACCAAATCAAACCTCGATAATTCAAGATTTTTAAAGAACTGACCCACAAAAAAAAAAAAAAAAAGTAGAGTGAGAAAAACGTTGTTAGAGAAAACCGGTAGATAATTAGAAAAGAGGCGTAAAGATACTGAAACCAAATTGCAAGAAAAATAGAATCTTTTTCATTCTTAACAGCGCCAACAACAAGGCAGCAAAACCAATGGCATTGCGATTGGTGTTAGAAAATGAGTGCTATTTAGAAATTTTAAACGGAGATATTTTTCTTATGTTGCTGTCTAGACTTGAGAACAATGGACCCCAACTTCATCAAAAGAAAGGGTTGCTAATTATCACGATTAGTGAATTTTTTATAGAGGATATGAGATAGCGGAAAACCAACTCTAGAGAGAGAGGGGTGATTAAGAGTTGGAAGTTTGAAGAGGAAAGAATGAGTGAGGCGCTTGGCCTACGGTTGGGGCAGTTGTACAAATCAATAATGTTTTTTGGTCGTTAAAGGCCACGTTGTCTATGTCGTTGTAATAGAATATAACCTCTGTATTTATTGAGGAATATTGAATTTTATATTTCTTTATTATTTATATTTATACTTATAATTGTTTATTCTAATGCTTTTTAGATTTTTTTTAAAAATTATATTACTATTATTGCTGCAAGCAAATACGAGAAAATGTAGGAAGACCCGCATATAATCATTAATCAGCAATATATTTCTTGTTAGAAATGCAATTCTAGAATTTACTGAAACTAATAAAGGAAAATCCAACATTTCAGAAAGACCAAATATTTGAAATTATAGAGCTTGAGGCTTATATTGGGCCTTTGTTGAGGGAATATTGGGCTTTTTGAAGGATACTATATATCTATGAGCTAACATCTTAAGCCCAAAATCATTTTATGTAGCTTTTCTTCTGCTGAAATTCTCAAAGCATTTCGAAGCTTGGTCAAGCTCCATCAATGGAGTCCTTCAATCCCAACAGGCACCTCAAAGAACAGTGAGCACAGTCAAAAAAATTGACCTTTACTTCCACTGCTGTGCTACTTGGAATTTTTGTGAAACTTCTTGTGATTTCTTTTTACATTGTTACAGATTCGTGAGCAACTTAACTGGATCTTCGAAGCTCGAAATTTTCTTTCTGATCACAAATCTTTCAGTGAGTATTTAGCTATACATTTTTCTCGATTTTATTGTTTGTGTTGTCAGCTTATAATTTTTTTCGTGTTTTCTACAGATTTTGGTTCTTATTAGACGCTGCATCGGATTCAATTGGGTAAATAATGGTATTACATTGTTGTGGACTCTTCTAATAGTTCTTTGATGATCGAATTTGTGAATTCTCTTTGCTGGTTTGTTCATTTCACATGATAATTTTATTTTTATTTTATATTTCTGTCATTTTTGGGGGTTAAAATTAGGTAATCCTAAGAAAGATGATAACGTTGCTGGTGGTGGCAAGAGTTTCAGAGCTTATGTTTCAGTACTGCTTATTGATTTTCTCTGCTTTGCTGTGCCTTATATTTTACATCTGACTGTAAGTATTCGAATTGTACAACAGAAATCTTGAATATTAGGGTAGAATTGAATTCTTTTGGTGGTTCTAGTTAACGGAGTGCCTCGCCGATGACAGGTTCTGGCAGAATGGACTTCTTCGAGCACAATCTTGATGCTTTTACTGCTGTTTTTCCTGAAAACATTTGATAGGTAAACTTGTGAAGATGTTTAATAGGCTCTTTTTTATATTAATGATACTTAATATTCTTGAGAATTTTAGTGGACTTAAGTAGATTTTGCATTTCAGTTTTGGGAATTAATTTAATCTTTAGAACAGAAATCGACCTTTGTTCTTGCAGGAAGGTGGTGTAGACTCTATTAGGGAAGATATCACATCTTACAGGGTCTCCACGGTACGTGGTCAAAGTTTTGTTCGTCATATATCAGTTGTAGTTATAGTTGTAACAAGGATGATTTAGTGCAGATGCTTGTTACATGCTTCTCTATTTTGGCTGTTGATTTCAAGATATTTCCCAGAAGATACGCAAAAACAGAGACATATGGGACTAGCCTGGTGAGGACTATGTGCTTACTTTGGCATCACTAAGTGTGTTTGCTTATATAATCATCTGCAATATTTCTCAATCTTCTGTCCAACTCAGAGCTTCTGTTAGTTTGGGGATAAATCTGATTTTCTATTGGCATGCTAGATGGATCTTGGGGTTGGCTCATTTGTAGTAGCAAATGCCTTGGTTTCACGACAGGCACGTGGCATCACAAATATGTAAGTGGCTAAAATGTTTTTCTCCATATGTGCTCTTTCACCTTTTTATGATTTTTACTGGAGTTGGGCCCTTGGCTAGTTACTATATATATATATATATTGATTGCTTTCTATATTCTTACAGCAGTCCTTGAGACCAGAATGACTTGGTTCTGATCCCAATTAGTTTAGTTACTTAACATTGTAGTCAGTTATTGACAATTTTATTCTTGGGTGTTTGTGGATGTTTTGTTTTGTATTAGTATTCAATGGTTGTTGAACTTGCTTTTAGTTGCCAGTTTCTGCAACCTTCTTCTTTTAATATCTTTTGATTCTTTTGTATGAGTTATTATGATTGATCAGGTACTCTTAATTTCTTGTTTGTCCATGCCAATCTAGGACATTGAGTAATGGTCTTCGTTCAACTAGTCCATTGATTATTTTGGGGTTTGCTCGACTTGTCTCTACATCAAGTGTGAATTACCAGGTACAATAATATGAGATCTTCAACTGATTTACCCTTCTGCTTTCAACAATCATCCTCTGAAGTTATTCATCCCACACCCCTAAAACATTTTTGTTTGCACATTTTCCTTCAATTTAGCTTGTGTTTATTTCTCCCTATAGGTTCATGTCGGTGAATATGGTGTCCACTGGAACTTCTTTTTCACTCTAGCTGCTGTGGCTATCCTCACGTTAATTGTTAACGTTCATCCAAAATACTGTGGCATTCTAGGTTCATCCATCCTAATAGGTACTGATCTATTTCCAATTTCCTTTCTGTTGTAGCTGAGGTCCTTAGCAATGACAGCTGTATAAATCATGTAATTTGTTCGGTTAACATGTGTGGACTTAAATATGATATCAGGTTATCAAGCTGTACTATTGTGTGGGCTGAATAAATATCTTCTTTCCAAAGAAAGGAAAACTGACATCTTTAGTCAAAACAAGGAAGGGATAGTTAGCATATTTGGTGAGGATCTCTCTGTAGTTTGGGTATTCCTCGTTATGTATTTCTTCTGTTTCTTCTTTATATATTTCTAGTAGAAAATGTTGTCAACATAAACATTATTTTTCCTTGAAAGATATGCTATTTTAACAATATGCGCCATTGCTTTGTTCTTGGTTTCAGGATATTGGGGTATGTATCTAATTGGTGTCAGAATTGGAAGCTATGCTTTCTTTGGAGACAACACGGATGCTATGTTAAAAACCAAGAAATCTGCAAGAACTAGAGTTTGGGCTCTTTGCATGTTTTTCTGGTAAGAGGACTGTGTTTTGGTCCGAGCATTTACTTCTTTATTACTTAATTAAACAATTTACCAAGTCGTTTGCTTTCCTTCTTCATCTTGTTACAGGTTGCTAACTTTGCTTCTAGACTGGTATGTTGAAGCAACATCTCGCCGAATGGTAATGCCCACTCTGAAATGTCACTCTTACACTTGTAATTAAACTAATGTTTATCATCATATACTACCATCTTGAAAGGATAGAAGATAATGACTTTGAGATTTCTGTGCAGTGCAACATGGCATATGTTTCTCTTATCTTGGCTTCCAACCTTCAGGTAACTTTTTTGTATTTGATTCATAAAAATGATGATCCCGTTATATTAATTATATCATGCATAAAATCATACACTAATTTCCTTATATGATACCAAATTGATATCAATAATGAAGGATTGTCTTCTTTTCTATATAATTTTGCAAGTTTGAACAAACCCTATACTTTCTCTGTGTTGTTTGCTGCTGTCAATCAAGCAATAACTACATATCACACTATCAGGTGTTAGCCATTGTGATGATGTTCGACTGTGTTCCTGGATGTAAGAGTTCAGCCATGGAAGAAGCTTTTAGTCGGAATATGCTGGCATCGTTTCTTCTGGTTAGAGATAGCACCCACCCCTACTCATGGTTTTGCCTAAATATGATATTTTGGGTCTCGGTCGAGTGACTAACCACCCGTTTTCTCACTCGTATGCAGGCTAATGTTCTTACAGGACTGGTTAACTTGTCCATTGACACTTTGTCTGCATCCTCCACCTCAGCTCTAGCAATCTTGTTTGTGTATGCCTTCATTTTATGTTCTGTTGTCGGAATTGCAGATTTTCTTGGCATGAATTTGAAGTTTTGGTAGTCTGAAAACTCATGCTGTATGCTTGGTTTCCGATCTTATTTCAATAGTGATGTTAACTCTGTGTGTGTGGGAATCGGTTCAAAATACGGATTTTGTGGTCAAAGGTTGCAAATTCAAATTCCCCACCGAGTTACTTAGGTGGCTTGTGGGCTATATAGAGACTGTAGTTTGTCTTCACTTAATGTATATCCATAATATATATGTGCATATGTAGAGTTTGGCATATGTAATAATTTTTCTGAAATCTTTTTCTATCTTTTTATTTATATATTTTTGAATGTGATTAAAGGTGTGTTTGGTAGCTTAGAATTGAAGTTTGGATTTGGTATTAGAAGCTCCAATTTCAAATCCACTATTTGGTACGATAAAAATGTATAAAATTAAATTGTAGTTGCAAATAATTTCAATTCTACACGTTGAGCTAAAGTAAATATTTGAAAATTCAAATAGTTATAATATTAGATTCATTCAAAGTGTTTACACACACACAATAAATGCACACCACACACATGACACATTGTTCACACACAACAAACACATTGCACACAAGACACATTGCACATTCACACAACAAACACATACGAACACACACGGCACATAACTTTGCACACAGAATACAGATAGTGCACATTGCACACACAAAACAAATAACACACACACTATACATACACTGCACACACATGTTCACACAAAGACATACAACTTTGCACACTTACTACACAACAAACACGCACAACTTTAAACATACAATACACACACGACTCAAAATATATAGAAAAATAATGTCGAATTACATAATGTATGTAAATAAAAATATTTTAAAAAAAATTATTCAATCAAATTTTGATTAGTTTTTTTAACTTATCAAACAAAAAATTTGAAATTACAATACAATTTTATATCAATTACTTAATTTTACCAAATAAAGAATTTGAAATTAAATTACAATATTATAAATTCCAATTCAATTTCATAAAATTACAATTACAACACAATTTCAAATTTATTCTACCAAACACATCCTAATGAAAATTGAATACGAGATCTCATTTTTTAAGGGAATTTCCCGAAAATACTCATCATAGTTTCAATGAAATATCATTGGCTTTTAACTAAGGAAAATACCATGAAGGGCATATAAATTCTGAAAGATATGTATGTATGAATGTATAAGATATAGTTATATGCAAATATTTTAAAATAAATCCGTCTAAATTTATTTGAATGTTTCTTCAATATTATCTAGAGGCGCATTTGGGTGCATTCTCATACATCCTGTGCATGGTCCAAGCCCGATCCAACCCACGCGCACCGTTAGAATATATACTTAATCAGTTTTTATCTATTATCTAAAGGTTATCGTTTATATCCACAACCAAATAATGCTTAAACTAAAACAATCGAGTTTAATTATAGAAAAGGAGAAGTAATATATATAATTTTAAGGGAGGTATTGGTTTTTCCAAAACAGAATATACAAACAAATTAGTACAAGAAAATATGTGCAGTATCCACAAAAGGGGTCACTGTCGTGGCGATCACAATCACACATAGGCATACTCAATATTGGAAGTACGTATTTATTTTGAAATATTAAATAAAATATATAAAATATTCCCTTCATGCTATAATTTCCTTTTCAAATCCTGAAATATTAAATCCAAGACTCCACCTCTTCAATACTAATCTCCACCTATAATAATATTATTATGGCTTCATTTATCTTATCCTAACTATAGTATACGAATACTTGTAGACAAAGAAAGTTGGGAGACATCAGACATGTGACGTTTCATAATTTCAAAAGTCTGCTCATGCGGTTATCCGATATGGCTCAATTCTTTAAATTAATCAACTTGTTCAATTTTATTGGGAAAATCATACCATACTGGATTTAAAGTATTTATGTTCTATTAATGGCAAACAATCAGTAATTAACACTGATTTAAATCAAGAAATTTCATCTTCTAATATTGTATTGTAATTTTCGTTTTCACTCTTTAGAAACTCTAACATCTATATAAACATATTAATATTGATAAAATCCAATCCCCAAATTCACAAATATAAAATAAAATATTTTATGAAACTATCTATCGATTATAATTTGATCGAAACTTATATGTTTTAATATAGTTATAGTTACAAATATCACAAAAATATGAAATATATTATTAAAATTACAGATTTGAGAATTTAATCCGTCTCTATTGAATCAATTTCACACATTATTTTTTTTATAGGAGAAAGAAAATCTCTTACATTCTCTTGATCATAATCTTGATTTTTATTCTTTCCCTCTCTCCCTCTACATAATCCACTAACCTACTTTCTTTCTTCTTCCCCTATCCTCCAATCATTTTTCCTCAATGACTTATTCTTTGTTGGGTTGTTCTATTTTATAAGTTACCCTTTACTTGATGAGAGCTATTTTTACTTATACCTTTACCAAGTGATCCAATGATGACGTTGAATGACTTCTTCACTCAATATTTTGATTTTAAGAATGCAAAATCTCTTCATATCTTGTAAACTTACTACTTCGTTACATTAACTTCTACGGTATAAAAGAATAAAATAAGCTTCAAAGAAACATATAATCGATTTTAAAATTTTGTCTTGACATTTAGAATTCATATCTCATTCTTGTTCTCTCCAAATATATATATATATATTTTAAAAACAACAAAGAAACGCAAGATTTACTCGGATCATACACCCTCGACACATGCCAAATAATTATTTCTTTCTATTTCCCCTAAGAAAATATTTATTTCCAAATTTTCATTATAATAACATCTTAACAATGAAATAATCTCTCTCTCTCTCTCTCTCTCTCTCTCTCTCTCTCCACACGCGCCTTACACACAGAATCATTCCCAAACTAAAGTATCCAATCAAGAAAGGAGCTGTCAACCAACTAACCCCCACCCAATTCCCATTTTTACCCTCGGTTTGAAATCGCATGGCATGGGTCCTCACACCTTCTCCTCTCCTTCCCTTAGCTTTTCCATCACTTAGTATTGAATACTTTCATATCTATATATTTATTTGTGGGCCCTGCGCCTCTGGATAATCCTATTGACTCTTTTAAGCTTTAAAGATCTTTTGAAATTGGAAAGCTATGCACACTCTGTAAAAATATTTAGCATGAGACGATACTACATAAATTCCACTTAAAATAAAATAAATATAAATTTGAGATTGTTAGATATTGTCTGCTCACTAATTTAAAAATTGTAATGCGTTGAATTAGTGATTATTTATAAATTGGGCGATGTTAGAATTAAAAATAAATTATCAGAATTAGTGACGGATATAGGCCGTAAAATTCAGTATGTATAAAGTGTTGGTAGTTCGATTAGAGATATTATTGGTGACAACTCACAAGTTATGTATGGGCGTTACTTGCATCAATTGCAATCAAGTCCTTAATACTACTTTTAACATTGAAGTCATAATCTAAATTTCATAGAAATAATTAGTCATAAGGTACAATCATTTAAAATCCTAGATATATAAATATGTATATTAATTATTAGAAAAAGGTAAGTGGATTAATAGAAATAGAAATAGAAAAAAAACCAGTTGTAAGGTAGAAAATTCTAAAAGAGGGGAAAGCCCAACCAAAAACCTTCTCCCCCAAATAATTAAAAAAATTTCTCTCCTTCAATGGAGGCCCCACCACCACTCCTCTCCAACGCTCCTCCTGCCACGGCGGCCGCCGTCTACGCCGATTCCGTCGACTCCTCCCCCCGTTCCCGCCACACCGATTCCTGGGACACTGAGCCGCCGCCGCCGCCGCAGAAGCTCCGCCTCATGTGCAGCTATGGCGGCCACATAGTCCCCCGCCCCCACGACAAGTCACTCTGCTACATCGGCGGCGACACTCGCATCATCGTAATCGACCGCCACACCTCCCTCTCCGACCTCCGCCACCGCCTCTCCAAAACCCTCCTCAACAACCAATTGTTCGCGCTCAAATACCAGCTGCCAAGCGAGGATTTGGATTCGTTAATTTCGGTCACTACCGATGAGGATCTCGAGAACATGGTGGAGGAGTACGACCGCCTCAATAACCCCGTCGGCAGTGGCGGCGGGATGAAGCCTGGCCGCCTCCGCCTCTTTTTGTTTCCCCAATCGTCGGCGAATATTGAACAGCTCCTCGTTGAGACGGCGTCGACTAAATCGGACGATTGGTTCTTCAACGCTCTCAACGGCAAGGGCAGCACGCTGTCAGCGGCGGCGAGTGATCGCGGTTTTTCCGAGTCTTCATCGGTTAATTGCCTCCTCGGATTGGACGATGAATCGGTCGGGAAGGCGACGGCGGCGGGAAAAGATGCGGAAGGTCAAATTGGGGGAGCGAAAGTTGCGGGAAATGGAAACAATGGGACTAATCAGGATGTGCACTCTGTTCCCGATTCTCCGATGCTGGAAACGACGTCGTCGTTTGGGTCGACTTCGAGCTCGCCATCGGTGGCGAATTTGCCGCCGATTAGGGTTCATCTCGATGAGAATCAGAAGATTGGGGCGATGGGAATTGAGGATCAGTTTCAGCAGATGACTGTGGGGGTTCCGGGGAATGTCAATTTTGCGGCGGCTCCTAAGACGGAGGAGGCAGGGGGTTTCATGGCGGCCGGAGTTGCTGCCGGTGGGGTGGTTGCTGGGGTGCCGATGGTGGTTGGCGGCGATCCCCCAAATCGGGTTATTTCAGACGATGAGAGATCAGATCCTGGTGGATACAGGAGACTACAACAAATCCAGCCGCAGGTACAATCACAAATGCAGCTGCAGCAGCAGCAGCAAATTTCTCAGGCTCAATTTCAGCAGAAACAGAGTGGTGGCTTTGAATTGGCTTCTCCAGATTCCGTTTCGAGGTAAATTGTTTTATTAATTTGTGATAATTCTTCAATTTGTGACCATAATTTCGTTGAATTGATGCTCAATCTGAATTGGCGTTTTTTGATGATTTAATTTATACAGTGAAGGAAGTATAAAAAACCCCCTATCTAGGCAAAGACAACCTATGTATCAAGAACAAATCACGCAAATTCAATCTGGAAACAATATGGTTGCTGCTAATCCGGCTGATCTGAAATCCGGTGATCAAAATGCTAATAAGATTCAGATGCAGCAACAAGTTCAAGAATCGGGTTATGCTATATCGAACCAATATGATCAGAATCACGCCCAAATGCATCACCCCCAACAATTTGTTCATTCCGGCAACCAGTATATACCTGCTGGAGCAATGCCGTATGCATCATATTACTCCGTATATCCTTCCCAGCAGCAGCAACACCATCAACACCAGCAGCCCGTGCTCGACCAGCAGCAGTTCTACTTCGTCCCTGCTAGACAGCCCCAAGCTTATAACATGCCTGTACAGCAACCAGGTTATAGTGAAATGGCCCCAAATCCCCCTTCCGGTCGCCCTCAGGCGCCTCCTGTTGCTGCAGCCGCCCCTCACGTGGCTTACAGCCAGCAAGTAAACGCGCCTTCCTCCAAACCTGAGATGGCTGCAGGAGTGTACAGAACGGCAGCTGGAGCACCTCAGCATATGGTGCAAGTCCCGTCCAGCCAGCAACATCAACCTCAATATGTCGGGTTCACTCAGATTCATCATCCCTCTCAAATGATGGCTCCTTCTTCAGCATCCAATTCTGCTTATACGTATGAATTTACTGATCCGACACAGGCTCAAATGTATTATACTCAGGCTATGCCGCAGCAGTACTCTGCTCAGTACCAGACCATGACGTCAGCCCCTCAAGGGGTTTCGCCTGATGCTTCATCTCAGGCTTCCTCAGAAAACATGAAGCAGCAGCAGCAAGTTAGGACTATGCAGCAATAAGTAAGAACAGGTAAAAGTTTGGGCTATTGATGATTTTTTTTGCAGCAGTGGGTTTGATTTTATCTTTGGAGTTTATATTACATTGTCAAGGTCTTACTATTCTTAATATTGGTTTGTGGTATGTAAGTTCATTAGGTAATAAGGAACTCAAAATTTTTACTTCTTCTATTTATATTGTGTTTCTGCCATTGCTGTTATTGGTGGTGTCTGATATCATACTGTAAAAGTCGAACCTCAAAGGTTACGTGATCAACCTATATAGCACTTGTTGGATAAATATCAGAAAACGTATATGAAACTTTGGACCAATATCATGAATTTACTCTGTCTGGTTTCTGAGCTCAGGGTTTTGTTGATTTTGCAATCAAGTTTCAAGTACGTTAGCGTAGGTGTTCTTGCAAGAATCTACTATGTGAAGCTTCAGTTAGATGATCCTTAAAGTTTCTATAACCGCATTTCTTGCATCTTGCTTTATATTTCAGATTGATTCAGTAGTTTTGGCATTGTTATAATCTGTCTTTGTAGCAAATTTTAACTTCAACTACGAGTTTGGTCGCTGCTTCTATGGTTTGTCATGTTGTAATTGAATCTGTGTGACCTATTATGTGTTTATTCTATATATTGTTTATAGCTGGAGTAGCTTATCTCACAGATGATCATGCTTTCGTTGATGTTTTGTGCTAACATTGCATATTTCACGTGCTAACGGATGAACGTTTGCTTGAGAGCATCTCCTTAGATGATATATGTCTTTAAGATTTTTGTAGGTTTGTGCTTTCCCGAATCCTTTTTTAATGTTCATGAAATTCTCTGTTTTAATCTGCTTTGCACATGACCCTACCCACGTATTATTGAAATAGAAAATGAAACTTCGTTTGAAATAAACGGTTTTCACCGTATATACCGTCTCAAAATGCAGATTTGTTGTCTAACAAGAGAATTTTTTCTTTATTGTACAGAACATCTTATGATATTGTTGCTCAAAAACTTTGTTCTTGTTTATTTGCCTTCTGTAATTGTCTGTTAAATTAGTATCTTGTCCATTTTTAATCTCTGAATTTCATGTGACGTTCAGATGCCTTGTATGTGTCTAATTATATAGGGATAGCAAATGCGGGTTTATGGGAAGAGGAATATGTAATTTCTTAATGTTGAGAGAGAGAGAGGAGGGGGGGGAAAAAAAAAGAAAAAAAAAAAAGAGAACAGCATGTTAGTTTCTTCCGACAGTAAAAAGCTGAAGCTAGAATTTCTGAATATTATATGTTTTAACTTTACGTCGAAAATGCTGACTCTAACATGTCATAACCAGAAACACTTGCATGGCCTGGCTGTAGGGCTGCAAAATCGGGTACCCGCACCCGACATTGCGGGTACCCGCACCCGAATTTCCCGTGAAACACATACCCGACCCCGACCCCGACGGCAATATCGGGTACCCGGATACCCGACGCGGGTACCCGTACCCGACGC
>JAYDZE010212754.1:0-20666 GCA_034509125.1 Monilaria moniliformis
TGGTCTTGGTTAGGCACGCGGGTCATGGTTTGACCCTAGTGCACCCCTATATATATATATATATATATAGGATGTGATAAGATTGTGTGTCGTTGTTGGAAAAGAACAAACTCAGTCTATCAACAAGATTTCTAGTTTCCCACGAACCTCTACACTATTAATTTAGTATGGGGCAAGTAAGGGGTGTCGAACCCACGAGAAATGAGAATTTCATTACATATTCACTACACCTAAAAAGGATTAGCAATGCCGCCACGCCTAATACCATTGAACGAAAGGGAATACATAAATTAAACTAATTATAAGGGTGGGAAACTCCTAGCAAACTAAACTCAACAAAATTCACAAACAGAATTTCAGAAACAAACTTGCCAACTTGAATGTTTCACAGACGTTATAGCAGCTAATCCTAATGCAACAATTTTTGAAATCCAGTTATATTCTTTCTGAACTTTCTCAAAATAACAACTAATAAAGTATAGAACAGAAATGGAAATATCAGATTCATTAGATTACTAGACTAGACATGAAAGAAAAGTAGCTTGAGTTTAGCAAGACAATAGTCAACTTTCTAAATTCGAAAATAAAACTTTTGCATACTAATAAGCTGGGCATGCAGGGGCTAACATGCCCTTAATAAGGAAATCTGGGCAAACAGAACGCAATAAATGTTGGCAGAAGTTGAAAATGCAGTCAAGTTTCCATCTACTCTTCACCTACTCTATTCTAAATCCCTAGACATGTTCTCGCAATTTCTAAGACTAAGAAAAATGTTGGACATTAGACAAAATGAAACCATTTAACAAACAAACATTAAGACTGGAAGTTAAACACTTCAAATAAGAAATTCTTAAACTAAAATGCAAAACTTGGAAAACCCAAAATGTGAAAGATGGTAAACAAAATTTCAAAACGGCAGCAAAGAAATAAACAACCAAATTCCAGCAAACTGAACATTAAACTTCAGATCCATCAAGTGACAAGTAGAGTTTTGCAACAATCCAAATAAAAAGCAACAAGAGACTAAAGTGTTCAAATGAAAAGATAAAATGCAATGTAACAATGTTTTTGTTCCCAAATGCAGCTCTCAACAAAAGTGTAGCAATTTCTTCTTCCTCTTCCGATTCCATTGTGGCAGATGAGGTGTTCTTACCCAGATGGTTTTTGCTTTCTTCCGTGAGTAAGTGCAGGTGAGAGTGAAAGTGAGTGGTGTGTGTGGTAGCTAGTCCTTTTTCTCTCTCTTCTTCCCTTCCTTTTATAGTGCGGCTAGGACCCTTTTCCAACTAGGTTTTTGCTGCTTTTTCTTTCCTCTGGATGGACATTTATGTCCCTAATCGCAGCTGGAAGTGTCACCTCATAAATGTTGGAGAATGACAACTTTATCCTGTAGCGTGGCCGATTACCGATCATCAGGCTGGGCAGTTTAAGTCCTTCTGGGCAGTTTGTATGCTGAACTTGACTTTGTGCTCCTTTTGCCTTCTTTTGTGTGCATTCTCCATCTTTCCTAACCATTGCACTCAAATTCCTTCTTCTTCCAATTCCCTGCACGTAATCACCAATTAAGTGTAGATTTGTCTATTTAGCGATCAATTCGACCCCTAGTTTCTAGCTACGATTAATGCTTATCAATATAGTGTTGTGTTCATTTCATAATTATAATTTAATGCATAAATAAGACCAAAATTAGGCCGTTGGATTTTGAGATCTAACCGTATATAATAATGCCACGTGGTATTATATTTTTAAGGGTTACAACTGACAAGGGCATTAATGGTATTGACATTATAATAGATTTTGTTAAGTTGCGAATTTTGTGGAGCTTTTCCTATTTTCCATAAATCGTGAATTTAGTTTGTTTTGATATCTTTCATTTAATACATTTTTTTTTTCTGTTCTATGATACGTGTTTTGTGGATTATTTTTTTTCGTATCAAATTTAATATATCTCACACATAACTTATATCAAGGTTATTAAATTTCCTTCAATTTTGTCTTCAGTTTCAGAAACTCATTATGATACAGAAAAGCACTCATTAAATTTGATAATTTATATCAACATCTCTATAGGCATCTATTCGATCATAATACAGATTGTAATCATATAGCATATTGTGAATGAATAACACATTATAAAAGAAAATAACATAAACATGGTGTTTCATTTGCAGGTTATTAACTAGGATATGGACATGATAAAAATATATTATCGCGTATTACATAACAAATCATTTTATTATAGACATTTACAAGATACAATATATAAATCCTTAGCTAATATTGTATCTCTTTATACTATGATTAACTATTCATTATACATAATAAATATAATAAACATAGTGTGCTAACTTTGACAGCCAAACATAACAATCATAATTATATGAAATCATCAAAATCACAACTAAAATCATCGAAATACAGGTTATATATCATATAGCATATACTGAGTTACATTTTGTATATTATTTCAATATTCAGTGTCAGTGCAATTTAAAATACAAATCATTATATATATCTCTGATAATCATTAAAGTATCAACATAAAATATCTTTTCATATTTTGTCATATTTGTTAATAAAAATAAATAATGTTGCAACTCACTACATTTATACAAAGTAATCAGTATACAATGTTGTAACTATCTTTAATTAAATATATATAATCTTGCAATTCATTGCATTTATCCATATTAATCTGAATTACATATGAAAAGTTATTTTTTAAACATATGAAGAATAAACATCTAACCTTAAAACAATATTGTGGATTAACTCATTGTAATTGTCATTTAAACACCCAACCTCTGCAAGAGAGTAATGCCTGTAAGTCTTGCAAATAATCAGCTGTGATGATTGATGTGAGACGGCGTGGAGTTAATGCTCCTTGTAAATAGGCAACTACCATTAATAAAACACTGCTTTTATTTGAGTTGGACATTAATGATGCTATATTAATATAATAGTTTTTATATAATTAATCGGTTAATCAGTAAATCATGCCCGTCCATTTACAGATCAAATGGTTAGTTATTGGTCTTAATTATACATTAAAGTCTTTGTTTGACCCTAATGCACACTTATATATATAGTGCTTCATATATGTATTACAATCACAATTCTTTTTATGAAAACCATAGATCATTCAATGATCTCTAATTCAAATTATTTTCCTAGCTAGTTTAGAAAAAGGTTTCTATATGATCACCAACTTCCTAGAAAATGGAAATTAAATCGTATCTAGCCATAGAGATGGAGAGTACCCTTCCCTCCAAATTCATGTAGATCCTATATTATATCTTTTCGTATTTGATCACTTGTGTCAGTGTGTGACGCTATTACTTCTGTTTTCAAAATTTTCTTTCATTTTTTCTTCAATTTTTTATATCTTAGTTCGATTTTATTATTCTCAATATTTATGATTGATTATATTCAATTACAGTTATAATTACTTCTTAGCATTTTATTTTCAAATTTTATTTAATAATATTGAATAAAAAATATAATTTATGGTTCAGTAAAACTATAACAAATTTTATTTCTTAATAAGTGTTATTAAAATAATAAATTTAATATTTGGTCAAGACCAAGAGTGAAACATATAATCCCAACTGCCAAAAATTAGTCTTTGAAAACAATGGGAATGTTGAAGAAATCTGACAATTTTATCCTTTACAGATTTTCACGTTTAAAAAAATTGTTTTGTTTATCATTTCCTGGCAGCAACGCCGACAGACAATCCAAATCATAGAGGAAGTTCTCCCTTCTCATCTTTTCTTTGTTTAAGTTGCCTGAAATTTTCAAACATTTAATTAAGTTTAACTTTATAAATATGTCTTCCATTTTATATTAAGTGCTCCTAATCATTAAAAGAAACATATATTAAGAAAGTAGAAATTTATCATTATCCTTATTAATTATCATAATAAATACACATATACAACTAAAACACCAAATTTCAAAAAATATTAAATAAGAATAAAATAAGAAGAATGTTATAATTGTACTGTCAATTTCATAAATATAACACTTATTAGGAAAGAAGAAAAAAGGTAAATAGGAGACTTATTTAAAATGGAAAAGATTAATTTCTTGTTTCTTGATGATTTCTTTTCCCTGACTCTACGTCTCTACGCTAGAGCTTATTCAGTTTCTTTCCTCATTAGTTGTCGTATAAAAGTCAAGATTCGAGTATTAAAATAAGGTTAACTATTTCCATAACCCATTATTATGGATTTATTTTTTTTTTATAAATATTTTGTGACATGCATATATAATAACATCTTCCAAAATATTTTCATTTCATATTCTTCCTCCAACCGCATCAAATATATTACCGTCTTCTAATACACAGTTTCACCATTCATTTTTTTACATGGTAAATTTTATTTCCAAGACCTAATGCTAGACACCAGAAGTACCGCCCAGAAACAGCCAACTTGTGTCGAAACTTTAATTTAAAAAACATACAAAATATACACATCATTGCATAATATGCCATCATCTCAATGAGAATAAAATGCTTGGACATATTGTTTCTTCTATTGATGAAAAGAGCTAGCAGGATTGCAATATATTTATGATAGAAAAACCAAGGCCCAAATTTGCAAATGAGTTCTCAAATCCCATTTATCACAAAGATATATAATCTTGATTTTTCTAAATATGGTATGCCCACTTAATCAGTAATTATTAATATATCTCAATTTCCATGTCTTACTTGAGCTTGATCATCATGTGGGTTGCCTAGCTACTTAGGTAAGTCCACATATACTCAAAGAAACATTCGCGGCGATGTACAAACTAATATATATATATATATATATATCCTCTCAACATTGAATTTGATAATTATTATTAATTACCAGTTAATTGATTTATATTTATTTGTTGTACTGCTTGACCTGATAACAACTTGATAATACATTGAAACTGATTTTGCATGTGGCATTGTGGATATTGCATTGTTGAAATTTACGTGTATTATTCCAGTCTCCATTATTTAATTTATGATGATTTTTAATGCATTTTGTTTGTGCCTACGTATACAATCTGCATGTGCACATGCTTTGTTTTCATTTTATTACAATCTTAATTTTTATGTCTGTTTGCCGCGTATTGATGCAATTAGGGGTCTGTATTTGAGTGTTGCTATGCGTATGGCCTTCTCTGACACCACCAGATAAATGATAGGCCCATAATATTTAACTAGAGAACAACTAAACAAAGCTGGCAATTGCTTAATCGTTAGCGTTTTCTTTTGTTCCACCTGTGACATACACAAGTTTTTAAATCGCTTTATTTTTTTCAATCGTGAATTAGTTATTTGAGATGAATAATATTTTGATTATAAATTTATTTCAAATCAAATGTTTATTTGTGTGAGTGAGTGAATTCCAAAAAACGCATATGTATAAAGTATGGCTGACAAATCATGCGGGTTGGGTCGTTATCGGGTAGACCTGATAACGACTCAATCCGATAAAGTCAAACCCGAACACGACCTGTTAAGAAAATCTTTAAGCCGAACCCAAACCAACTTGTTACATTCAAATCTGAACACGACCTACACACAACACAAACATGTTAGCGGCACAATCCTACATGATAACAACACGATAACGATACGATCTAACCTTAATTAAAGTAATAAAATTTAAAAACCTAACGCTAACTAAAGTAATAAAAAATAAAAAATAATATTAATAATTAACGCGTCACCCCCGTGCGATGCACGAGCTGTTAATATGCTTCATTTTTAGATTGATTTTAGTAAATTAATTCAGATAAAAAAATAATTTTATTATACATATGATAATAATAATTATAGATTGATTTTAGTAAAGTAATTTAGATGAAAAATAATTATAAATAAAAAATAAAAATATAATATTCTAACCTTCTTCAAAGGTTTTGACACAAATTTTTGAATAGAAGATAAATTCAAATCTCCAAAAAAAAAAATTTGATAATTTAACCATATTTGCTTAAACATTGTTTTGAAAATTATATGACAAGTATTAGTTTTTGTATATGGCCAGATGCTTAGGTATTTTTCACTGACATTTCAATAATATGATAGGGTAATTTAAAGTCCTTATACATCTCTTTTTTTTTTATACATATATTGAGATGAAGATATATTATATATATATTCCACTGCACTCTTAAATTGTTTAATATTTCTATTCAATTATATATTATCTATACATTACATACGTATACATGCAACTCATTTATCTTATATATATAATTCATAAGGAGGGGTTTGATCGCATTTTTCTAAACTTCAAGGGTTTATAAATGAAGAGGATGGAGTGGAGGGGGTTTTGTGAAAATACTGAGGGTAGAAATGAAATATTTAAAAACTTGGAGGGTTTGGCTGCAAGCCAAATCCTTTACCTTTTATCAAATGTTCTAGAAACCCTACAATTCTTACCCACCGCCTAATTTTTCTCTTTAGACTTCCTTCTCTATCTCCGGCGATGTATTTGTTCATCCGCCTTGAGTATGTCGTTCTTTCTCTCACAGAGACGGTCTTTCAGAGGAAGAGGGTCCTCACTTTCAATCTCTCTGTTCTGGTAGCCTTCTTCTTCCTATTATCACTTTCAATCTCTCAATCCCCTCTAGTCACCCACTTCGACCGAAGCTTCATTCATCTTCTCTCACGATGAAGGACCACCTGAGCGAGGTTGTCCCTTGGATTGTTGGGTCCAATTGATCGTAAATTTTATTACTGCTGACGGGTGGCGCCAGCAATATCCTCTGGCGCATTAGCTTTAGACTCTCAACAAATTCGCTATTTATATGATTGAATCATGGTGGACTCCTCATGTCTTTTGGCTTCCAATATTTGTTATTTTTGCCATTGTTTTTGCTGGTAATCTGCAAATTACTAAGTTGTTTTTTGCTAAATGGCGAGAAAGTTATTGGGGACAGTGATGAAAGATTTATGAGTCCCTTCTTATTCCAGTGCATAAATCTGCTTCAATACTAACTTGACCGGTTGTTGTTGAATTTGACCGATGGGTGTTTCATTTTTGTTGTCTGATGTTGATTTGGCCGAACGATGTTCGATTTTTTCCGATGACGTCTCTGTTTTCATATTTGTGTTTCTTTATTCTAATAAGCTGGTATTCATACATATACAAAATTCAATCGTATCTTGGCGAGGCGACCCAGATGACATGTTCATAGCCAATGGCGAATCTAGAGCTAAAAAATGAAAGGGGCGGAATTAGTTGCGGTAAACTAAAATTTTCAGTCATCTTCTTTTTCGGGGCGGGCCGTTAGCTAAAGGAAGGGGCGACCATGGTGGTTTTCCGGTCGGGTATTGGGAAATTGCCCATCGGGGGGGTCGGCCGCCCCCCTCTCGCCCCCCCTTGTATCCCCCACTGTTCATAGCATGCAACCGATGATTTTGCAGCCATGACATGAATGGAGCTATCTTTGACCCCTCTGCATCACCTTATTTGAGCCTTCATTTGTGTTTCTCTATTTACAATTCTATTCGGTGAAATGTCGATTGCATTTTTAACTTGCATTGCCCTTTGTACAACCGTGAAAGGTATCATGATGATGATAAAATTTCTAAGTCCATATCTTATTCCAGAGCATAAACTGTGTTTTTTCTTGAATTCGAATCTGAGTTTATGTTTCCGTACTTACATCAAGAATAAAACAAGAGATTTATTTATAGAAATCTGAATAAATGTATGTGTGTATATATATATATATGATTGTGTTTTGCTGTTTGTGTATTTATTTCTGGCATGTCTCTATTTGTGGCATTTATCTCTGGCATTTCTCTCTGTATATGTGTTTCTGGCATTTTTGTTCTTCTTCTGGGTTTTGTATTTGAATCCACATGCAACAGACATTTCTTTGCATTCGCCCATCCCAGGGCTGGTCTTCAAATTAATGTTGGTATTTATATAGGTTTGTGAATATAGATTCTTTGGTACGCCATGTTTAAAAAATTATTATGCTATTTGAATTTAAATCGAATTTGGTGACACATTTTAGAAATTTTTTTAGAGCACAAGGCTCAAAGCTGCATGTGACAAGGCCCAAGATTCTGCATCTACATCTCTTGTAATTTGAATTAATGTTAGCTTTGTTTTCCAACAAAGCCACAATTTTGTTTTGCTTGATACACGCCAACAGGCAGAAGTGACCTGCAACAGTTCCAAATCAAACATATTATGAAAAGGATAAGTAGAACACATAATAGTATGTCCCAGATTGACTTTAAATATTAGGCATAAGGAATCCATGAATGTTGGCGGGAAAGTAGCAATATGGTAAATAAACCCACATTGCTGCTTTTATATATATAATAGATTATTTCTCGACCTATTATATCTAATTTTTTTAAACATATTAAATAATAATAAAGTATAAGCCTAAAGTTGATTCGTTGTCCTACAAAATAGAGCAGTCAAATATGAGCTGATATGGTAGCACCAAAATGCATGTCATCTGATAAGGTGGGGAGGGCTGAAAAGTTCTGATAGTAGCGATTATTCGGGGCTAGGATCGTCAGAAGCCTCGCAACTAGGAAATTCATCGGACAAAAAAAAAAAAATCACGTTGCATATCCGACAATCTATTGATCAACTTTCAGATACTGAAAAATATATCCAGTAATAGATTTTCATAATTTTCTGTAGTTTGAGATAAAATTTATCAAAGTCAATATTTCATAATATAATCTAGAAAAGTTGATGATCTGAGATATACTTAGCTTTTTCCTTCATTATGAAGCATTTTTTTCCTCATAACATCATAACTTATTTTTCATATTTTGACGGCAGCATCAAATCTCATAATTAAGGCTGATACAAAATTTAGCCCATTTTTTCTACATCTTTTAGGCCCGGGTCTTACAATGGGCCGGGCTTGGGTTGAATTATTTCTTATATAGTAGAACTCTAATTAGCACAACCGTATTGTGCCCATTCTGAGCGTGGTCCAGGCTACAGAAGATGGTACAAAATCTTATTTGAATATCAAGTACATACTCCATCATTTGTAGTTCCTCTGATAGCTTTTGATTTTTAATTTAATGTTTATTTATTTATTTTTGTGCTTTGATAATGATTAGTGTTAGCCCACGACTTCAAATCTTATTACTCACTTGGGCATCTTCTATTTTATTTAATTTTATTTTATATATTTTAATTGGGTTCATCCACCTTTTATCTCCAGTCACTTGATTTTGGTCATTATATTTTTATTCGTGAACAACGAGTCATTTTCTTGTTACTTGTATTAAATCTAAGTACATCTGTATGTAATAACAAATTGGCCCATATAAACAACTTAGTGCAATAAAAGGTGCGGACAAAGAATCTCATTTTAGAAAATGGGGACTTAATATTTACATTTAATCATTCTCTCTCACGGAAACCCTAGGCGGCGCCTCTAGGGTTTTTTGAGAGAAGTAGTCTTCCTCGCTTTGCGAGTAGATTCTCCTTGGCTCCCCAAGCGTAGAGTTCGTTGCAGCGCATCCAGGGGGCTCCATGGATCCTAGCGACATAACGAAACTAGTTGAGGAATTAAAGCTGACGACAGAAGTTAATGAAGAAGCGGTGGAAATCACAAGAAGGGATAAATGCGAACAAGGGCTGTTGGATGGTGTGGTGGTCGGGAAAATCTTTGCAACTCGAGTAGTAAACAGAGATACGTTACGAGCACATGTCCCTCGCATCCTTCAAGTCAGGTATGAAGTTAACATAGAAATTGTGGGTGACAATCTGTTCGCAATCGTCTTCGCTAATGAGAAGGATAAACGCCATGCACTATATGATGGGCCCTGGCACTTTTTTGATAACCTGATGATGTTTAAAGAATCCAGGGGCCTAGAAAAACCGTCAGACGTGGTGTTCCGAGATTACACCTCTTGGATACAACGCCACAACCTTCCTTTAGCATGCATGACGCCAGCGATGATTCGACAGATTGGAGAAAGAGTAGGAAAGGTGGAAGAAATAGATACGGGCGATGGTGGCTTATGTCTCGGACAATATGCCCGTGTTCGCATCACAAGGGATGTGGACAAACCCTTGCAACGGTGCGTACGCATAACCCATGATCAGGCGCAATGGAGTACGGTGCTAATCAGGTATGAAAGGCTACCGGAGTTTTGCAGTGCATGTGGGCGAATAGGCCATTCGTCACGACATTGTGAGGATGATGCGGTTGACAAAACAAAGCAGGCCTTTGGTACATGGCTTAGGGCTGTCAGGACGACGGACTTCCGACGCAAGAAATCCCATGGCCCAATTCCCTCCGGCTCACGATCATATTCTCCGGAAAAAGAGAACAACAGTAATGAGGGGCAGTCACGGGCCTCGGAGTCCAAAACTGATTCCATGGAAATAAGGGACAGAGAGTTGCAGATGTCGGGGAAAGCACAACAAACTCATGCTATGACTATGGCCATCGAGGAGACAGCGAAGGCGATAGAGGCGAGTCCGATAATAGTTGGAAGGAAGGAGCCGGGAGAAGGCTCGTCCACGGCCAAGACTATTATCACTAAATCCCCGACGCCTTCGACGGCCAAGGGTGGACAGAAAACTAGCTGGAAACGAAGGGCAAGGGGCACGACATTGGGCAAGGGTTATCCGCATCCAGAGAATGAAGCGGTAGAACGGTGCAACAAAAGGACCGAAAGGGAAGGAGAACGAGGGGAGAAGGATGCTGTTAAAAAGCCATGTATCAGAGAGGAGTCAGGTGAGCAGCAGAAACCAACGGCGGAGGTTGCGGAGCAACCCCGCCGAATGCCATGAATTGCATTGTTTGGTACGCACGGGGTCTGGGTAGCCCGAGTGCGTTCCTGCACCTTCGGCGATTAATCGCCAAAAATACCCCGAGCCTTGTTTTTCTTAGCGAAACAAAGCTCGTTGCGAGCAGATGTAAAAGATGGAAGGAAATTCTTGGTTACAAGGGAGTTTTTACAGTGGATGCTAAGGGCAGTGGAGGAGGCCTAGCTCTTCTTTGGGATGACGCGATGGAGGTTACTATCAAGTCCTATTCCCCGGGACATATTGATAGCGTAGTTGAAAGTCGAGAAGGAATATGGAGATTCACAGGGTTCTATGGCCATCCCGTGACGGAACAACGACATCAATCATGGGAATTGTTGAAACGTCTCTCGGACATTCACATGGGGACAGTCACGGCGTGGATGGTTGGCGGAGATTTTAACGAAATCATGATGGATAGTGAGAAGCGCGGAGGTCGACCTCGGGCCTTAACGCAAATGGCGCGATTCCGGGATACGCTGCTTTATTGCGGCTTGAGCGACGTCTCCCATCCGGACAGAAACTATACTTGGTTCAACAATCGGAATGACGACCCCATTTACGCTCGGTTGGACAGAATTTTGGTAAATCGGGAGTGGGAAGAGCTGTTTGGCGAAGCAAAGACGCTAATATTGGATATGCACGGATCGGATCATACACCGATTTTTTGCACAACGCAGGCTCATAGACCCCGGGCAATCCAACGAGGAAGAGGCCGTTTTTTCTTCGAAGAAAAGTGGCTTCTAGACACACACTTTATTCCGGATGTCATGTGTGAATGGAGTTCTATGCGGGAGGAACCCTCCCTTGACAAAAAGCTAGAGCGGTGCCGGAAATTTATGAGAGGCTGGGCGAGAGATAAGTTTGATGTGAGAGCTAAGACAATTGAACAGCTCAAAACCAGGCGACACAATCTGTTGAAAGATGTTCACGGCCAAAAGACACACAAGAAGATTTTGGAGCTGACAAGGACAATTGAGAGGGCACAAGAGGTCGAGGCGGCGCACTGGCACCAAAGAGCGAGAATGAATTGGCTTGTGCATGGGGATAGAAACTCAAAGGCCTTTCACTCTCAAGCTACGGCCCGAAGAAGACGAAACAAAATAATTGAGCTCATGGACGAACAAGGGCATCTCCAAACGGATGAGGATGCAAAGGCGACAATTATACAGGAGTTCTTCACTCACCTTTTCACCTCAAGCAATCCAAGGATGGAGGACGTACGACGGGTTGCAAATCTGGTGCAAACGCGCCTATCCGAAGAATCGTCAAGGGAGATGGATCGCACTTTTGAGGCTAGTGAAATAAGGAAGGCAATTTTTGAGATGCATCCTACTAAGGCTCCGGGGCCTGATGGTCTTAACGCTCGATTTTTTCAGAAATTTTGGTCTCAAATAGGAGAGGAAGTGACTCATGCGGTTCTCCAAGTGCTCAACAATGGCGGATCAGTCGATGAATGGAACGAGACAATCATTTGCCTTATCCCGAAAACTCAAAATCCCAACCATTTGAAGGAGTTTCGCCCAATTAGCTTGTGCAATACGCTTTACAAAATAGTGACAAAGGTGATCGCCAATAGATTGAAGCAGACTCTCGGAGATGTAATTGATGAGGCCCAGAGTGCTTTCATAAAGGGTCGACTCATCACGGACAATATCCTCACGAGTTTTGAATGTCAACACTGGCTTCGCCGTCGGAAAAAAGGAGAGAAGGGCTATGCCGCGCTAAAACTTGACATGAGCAAAGCCTATGATCGTGTGGAGTGGATTTTCGTTGAAGAAATGATGAAAGCTATGGGTTTCCCGCCTAAACTCTGTGCAACGATCATGCGTTGTATTACGACGGTGAGGTTCTCTTATGTCCTGAATGGCAGAGTCTACGGCGAAGTTACCCCGACGAGAGGCCTGAGGCAGGGAGATCCTCTATCTCCTTTCTTATTTGTGATTTGTGCGCAAGGGTTGTCGGCTCTAATCCAAGCGGCGGTCCGAGACAAAGAGCTTCACGGCCTACCCATCGTGCCACGACAAGTTAGTATCACCCATCTTTTCTTTGCTGATGATAGCGCTTTCTTTTTCCAAGCTGATGAAGCGAACGCCAAGACAGTGGGAGGAATTTTGGAGATGTATGAGCATACTTCAGGTCAACAAGTGAATTTTGACAAGTCGGCGATTTCTTTCAGCCCGAACACGACCCAAAGCAACCGGCGAACAATCACTCACATTCTGAAAGTCAAGGAGGATAGCGCTGCCCATATGTACTTAGGGCTTCCTTCTTTTCTCACTCGGAATAAACGGCTCCAGTTTGGATATATCAAAGACAAGATTCAACTTCGAATTATTAAGTGGAATCAGCGAGACTTTTCAGCTGGAGGGAAGGAAGTTCTCATCAAAGCAGTTCTACAGGCAATCCCCACATACGCCATGCAATGCTTCAGAATCCCGGAGGGTATTTGTGATGATATTAATAAAATGATAGCAGCCTTTTGGTGGGGTGACAAGGGAGAGGTTCGACGCCTACATTGGGTGAAATGGCACGGCTTGTGTGAATCAAAGGCGCGGGGTGGAATGGGATTCAGAGATATGAAGGCTTTTAACAAGGCCTTGTTAGCAAAACAACTATGGCGGTTAATTACGAGGCCCGACTCTCTGATCTCGAAAATATTTTATGGGAAATATGCACACGGCGGGGATCTTCTTCGAGCCAAGGTCTCTCCGACTAGCTCATTCGCTTGGCGCTCACTTGCAAGCAGCCGCGATCTCCTAGAGCTTGGACTTCGTTGGCACATTGGAGACGGTAGCAAGGTGGACATTTTCGATGATACATGGGTCTTGGGCCTACATGAGGGGCGAGTTAGCAGAAGGGGGAGAGCCGACACCAACTTCGGCAAGGTCCAGCTCTTAATTGACGATGACAACGGATGGCGTCTTGGGAAGCTCCGTGAACTTTTTTTGGCACATGAAGTTGAGGCTATCATCCGAACTCCAATTGGTGAACACGGACAGGAAGACCGGAGATGGTGGCAGCCGGAAGCGACAGGACTGTTTTCAGTCCGCTCAGCCTACCGGTTGTATAAGGGCCAACATGCAGCCAACATAGGGCCAAGTGAGAGGGAGGGAAAGTGGTGGCAGCGGCACGTTTGGGGAACGACTCTCCCGCCGACGGCGAAGGCTTTCTTATGGAGAGCTTTCAAAGACTTTATCCCATGTGCAGGAAATTTAGAACGACACCACGTTCCAACGGAAGGTCAATGCTCGATGTGTGGGAATAGCCGTGCGTCCACGGCCCACACACTTATCTTTTGCCCCCGAGTTGCCGATGCGTGGAAATCGGGGCCGTTCTGGTATTCAATGAAACGTGGAGGTTCGGAGCGGATGATCGATATAGCTGGGCTCGTGCGAACGCAGTTCGCGGACGAGGAATATGAAATCTGGTGCTTACTGTTGTGGTGCTTGTGGCGAGCCATTTGCGACTGGAATCATAACAACAAAGAGCTTCTATTCCTCCCCTCGTATGATGGTTGCCGCATGATGAGGGAGACTCACGGCCAAGCAGCCATGCAGCTGAAATCCCAGCTCAACGCTGGCCTCCCCCGGAGTGAAAACTAATGGAGACGCCCGGAACGGGGGGTTTTCCGGGTTGATGTTGATGCACATTTCGACCCGCTAGCCGCTAGTTATGGAGTGGGTATTATCATTCGGGACTGGCAGGGGGAAATAAGGGCAGCCCAATCGAAGCGTACCCCGCCCAGATCGAATGTGATGATTGCAGAGATGATGGCGGTGGTTGAAGGCATCAGTTTTAGTTTGGAGCAACATCTTACCCCTTTTGAGCTTTCCACGGATTCTATCTTGACGGTGAAACTAATGGCGACACAAGCGTGAGACATGCAGGACTTTTTGCCGGAAGAAGAGGTGGATATTGTGCGAGCAGCTAGAGAATCCACCCTCGTTAGTATTACTCATGTTTGCAGACAAGCTAATAGTGCTGCGCATCGACTTGCCTGCCACCTGGCTTCAGGGATTGATAGATGTATTTGGACCTCCAATTTTCCCACTTGGCTATTGCAAATAGCTAAGGAGGACAGTAGTGAATGAAATCTTCCTGTTTTGCCTTCAAAAAAAAAAGAAAATTTCTTTTTATTTAGCTTAAGAGTCATGTAACTAACCTTAATGAATGATATAATTATCCTATTCCTATCCTTCTTTAACTAATTTCGCATTTCATTAAGTTCTCTTCGTGTGTATCTAAATGATCTCATATTATTGTAGTAGTCGTAGCCTTGTGGCATTTTTAGTTTGTGGTCCATCAGAGTAAAATTCAACATAAAAAGGCTCAATATTGAAATTTTACATTGATGTTCCATTGGTGTTCATGGTTTTCATCTATACTTTGGAAGTTTACAACACTAGATACACCAAATGCATCAAATACACTAAATAAGCATCTTATTCCACATTTTGCCACACCACATTTTGCCACACACACCAAATACACATAATTTTAAGAGAAAAAGCAATCAAGACTAGAAAGAGTTTTGTGAAGCTGTCTATCTACCACCCATTTCATCATGAGCAGTTTGTATCATAACTAGCAAGCCCCTGCAACTCTGGCCCTTCCAGACGAGGGTTGTCCTCAAAGCTGCAAAATTTGAATGACACATAGCTGAGACAGACAGATAGATAGATAGATAGATAGATAGATAGATAGATAGATAGATAGATAGATAGAAGTAGAAACTCAATCAAGAATCTTACTTGTTTAAGGGGATGTGCTCAAAAGAACCAGTAGTAGGTATTGTGCCACACAAATTATTATTTGAAACATCCCTGAACCAAATGCAGATAAAAACTTAGAAAGTAAGCATTTCCCATCACATAACATGCTAGGAGTTGAGGTGATGATCAAACTCAGAGGCACTTACACAACTTTCAAGGTAGATATACCAGTAAGAACCCTTGGGATCGGCCCGTTTAGTCGGTTATCATTGAGACGCCTGCAAAATTGACCACAAGCTTACTCCATTTGCAGTTTTGCTCGAATAATTTGCACATTTCTGTCTAGTGTTTATGTAAAACCAAGAAGAAAAAGGAGGGGTAGGCAGCATAAATAGAAGATGGGAAACGCAAAAGCAACATATAAACAAACCAATTCACACAATGACTCGATGAGGCAATCAAGATTGTATAGTTGTTACACAATCATGAATAGAAACTTACAAAAAAACGAGAGACTTCAAGTTTCCGAGTGATGGAGGTAATTTTCCAGATATGTTGTTGTTGTATAGATCCAAGCTAATTAGGCTCTTCAAGTTACCAAGCTGAGTCGGGATTGCCCCTTGAATGTTATTTTTGTAAAGCTCCCTGCACGGTGAAGTGTTCGTTATAGTATCCTCTATGCTAGGGTACACTAATGATGTGTGGTGGGGGAAACGCAATTGTCACAGACCATATTTGTTTAAAAAAATAATTGCAATATTAAATTTAAAGATCACGCCACGATAGACTCGAACTTGAGACCTCTTGCCTTAGATACTAACCACTCTACCACTAGACCAACACGTACACTCACAAACCAGATTTTTAATAGTGAGTGAAATCATGAAGAAAGAAACTTTTCTTCAGAAACAAAAAACTAGTTGTCAAACAACGCCAGTCTGAACAAAACCGAACATTTACATAATACTCACAGATACTGAAGATGTTCAAGTTTCCCAAGCTCAGGCACTAGATGACCAGACAAATTCGAGTTGCCAAGGTCCCTATCGACAAAAAGAAGAAAAGATTATAAGTTTGAGAAACACGAGCATCACAAAGCAACAGGAAAAATTACAAATCAGATAATAATACTGAGAAAGCTCGATCAGAAGGAAAGTTGTTCTACATTGTGAAACATCTAATCGCCTATGAATCAACAATGCACCAGAAAAGCATCTCCAAGTATGGTTTCCCCCACAAAAATCTACCAATCTATGGAGCTAACAAAATAGGCTATTTCTAAATCAGAAAGAATACACCTAATCTCATCCAATACTGCAATTTGATGATCATATCAATATATCAATACAGGCCAACCAGCTTTTTGCTCAAATTTGGTGTTTCAAATGCCTTCAAGGAACAAAACAGTACCATATCTATCTCATCCATCCAACGAGGGAATTTTTTACTATCAAGCACCTCAAAAAAATATGCAAAAGTTGATAACTAGAACATTTTGATTCAAGCATCACAAGCTCAAAACTAACAATTCAAATTTTTCTATCACAACTCTATCAATTAACTGAAATCACTGCAGCTGGTAGATTAACCGCTACTTAGGAACTCAATCACACAGAAATAAGCAACTGCATACGAGCAAATCTACAGAGAATTGCGTAATTCATTAGTCACAGCATGATTAGAGACCAATAGATACAGATACATACACGCGGGTGACGCGGTTATCTTGGTTGCAGGTGACGTGGAACCAGGTGCAAGGGCTCACGAGGTTCGGATCCCAGCTCTGGAGCACCTTGTCCGGGTCGGTCAAGCTCCGGCGAAGCGCGTAGAGCGCGTCGACCTCGGAGTTCCCACGCGCCGCCGGCACTGACGAAACGACGGTTAGGGCTATGATTAGCAGCAAATCAATGGCAGCCATAAGCTCTTGGGCTTAGTGATTATGCCCTCTACTGTGTGATTGTTAGCGGAATTGATTTATGATATGTTGCAGAAGAAGACTTGTATTCTTGAAGAATCGCAAACAACAATGAATGATAGTCGAATCTTTTTCCTAGTCTGATTGAATTTTAGGATTGGCAATCATTTCAAAAAGTAAAGGGGGTTTGTTTAAATGTTCATTTTATTTTATTTTATCTTATATTTTTATTTAACTATATGTTATAGTATAGCAGTAATCGCCGATTATCCTTTTTTATTTGTTGCTATTTTATGCATGAGTGTCGTTTTATATAATTAGACTAAAGTACTAAAACTAAACCTTTTTTTTATTTTGCAAAGAGTAATAAATTCACTTTTTATTTTGTTTTGTTGCAGACTGGCTTATATAATAAATAGATTTAATTTTGTTTATTTCGAATTTAGGCGAATATATAGATCGAATTCAATTCAAGCCCCTTGGTCAATTTTCTTTTTTCTTTTTTCTTTTTTCTTTTTTCTTTTTTTCT
Organism: Monilaria moniliformis; assembly: GCA_034509125.1. Lineage (NCBI taxonomy): Eukaryota > Viridiplantae > Streptophyta > Magnoliopsida > Caryophyllales > Aizoaceae > Monilaria > Monilaria moniliformis. The sequence goes on from JAYDZE010212754.1 coordinate 17,962, forward strand.
CTCTCTTAATTCAGTACTTGGATTGGATGCCATGATTTGACCAACCAAGTCGTAAATGGTGGCTGCAACTATTCCTCCCGTGACTTGGAACATCAATTAATACTAGTAGTTGACTCGATTTCATTACTTTAAGCGATCAGGAGAAATGAACCGACCGTGGCCTCTTAAGTCTTAACAACTAAGTCATATAAACAGGGATTTTTTGTATGTATTTTATAAAGGAGTATAGACTTATAGTAACCGCTGTCATATAGGCTGTAAATAATTCCAAGAGCTTCTAAGCTTTTTAAAATATAAGTTTTCAATCCTAATTTATATTTGTATAATCTTATAAATAATAATTTTTTTATAAAAATCTTTTCAATATATAATTTCATCTCTATTCTATTTTATCTCTCCTATTTTTAAATTTTCTTTTAGCTTATAAGCTCAATAATATAAACATTTATACAACTTATAAGCTCTTCCAATTCTTATAAACTCTAAGAGCTAATTAGGATACCCACAACGTGCACACTGTGGCCCGTCCAGGAGGGAAGTGACGCCCGCGAGACGCGTTGCAGGTGGCCTCAAGGGAAGGGACGCTCGCGACGAAGGAAGAAAGGGCAGGCATGCCCGCCACACGCCCCCCACCCCCGACTGCCAATGACAGGCGCGCGTTGCGCCCACTCGTTGGGCTTGCGAGTGGGTGTCGACGTGCAACCTTTTAATTATTTTATTTATTAATTTTAATTTGAAAAATCATTTTTTAAAATTACAAAAAATTCCAATATATCTGTTACAATTCCGAAGGGCTACTTCTTTCATTTTTTTAATTATCTCAACCCCTCTATTAATACTGCATTTCCCACTTCAATTTCCACACAATTTTCTTTTTCATCTCTGTAGTTCTCTCTTAGTTTTCATTCACTTTCTTCTTCTTCTTCTTCTTCTTCTTCTCTTCATAGCCTCCGGCAAAATGAATCCATACTACGACGCCACCGACTCTGACAGTTCGGGCGACGAGGGTACGAAGCACCTTATGTTGATGCTTCAAGCGGGCACTACGAGTTATTATTTGCAACATCCTCCAGCAGATGCTCCTGAGGTCCGATCCAGATGGTACGTTCATCGGGAATGAGAAGTTGTCGTTGTCCGACTGGTGGAGGGTTATCTCGCCGACCAGCCACGATAGGAGGCAGATGTTTTCCATACGCATAGCAAATACAATGGCAGCGCTCGAAGAATACTTCCAGCAGCGGCCGAACGACTGGTAATTCAACACTTCAAAAGTGTACATTGGCAATCTGACAGATGGCGACCAACAGATGTGCCAATATGTTTGATGGGTACTTGCATGTCACCGAGACCACGGAGCGTGAATGCTTGAAGCAATTCTACAAGGGCATTCGCGAAGCCTTCGCGCGCAAAATATCTGAGGACACCCATAACCTTTGACTGCCACCAATTGTTCCGTCTGCACGAAGCATACCATAGCTTCCCCGGCATGCTTGGAAGTATTTGTTGCATGCATTGGTAGTGGAAAAACTGTCCAATGGCTTGGATGGGCGAATACACCAACAGCCACAAAGGCTCTTATCCGACGATTGTGTTATAAGTAGTCGCCGACTACCGGCTCTAGATTTGGCATACATTTTTTGGTGTCCCCAAATCCAACAATGACATCAACGTGATCAACCACTCGGACGTCTTCAACGACGTCTTGGACGTCGTACAACATGACCTAATATCTCGTCGATGACAGCTATCCAAAGTGGTCCACGTTCGCGAAGTCCTTTTTGTGTCCAATCGAACTAGCATTTGACATTTTACAAGCACGGTTTGCGATTATCAAAGGTTCGGGCCTTATCGAGGATTAAGGATCCAACGCCTCTGGTTGGGCAGACGAGGACATGGTCGGCTACTCGAGCTTCTCGATCTCAACTGACGCCCTAAATCAAGGTGCGCCGCAATCATTGCGGGAATACTAAAGGCATCGTGAGTCGTCGCGTAATTCTGTCAACCATGATAGGCTCCAACACGATTTAGTCGAAGAAAAATAGACGCGCTTTTGTCCCCTTGATGATTAATTAGCATTTCATCCACTGTAATTTTCCCCTTTCAGTAATGTGTTTGTAGAATTTTTAATTATATAATTTTCATATTTGTAATTATGTAATTTTTAATATTTCAATAAAATTCGTAAATGGAAAATTCAGTTTAATTAAAATATGTAATAAATATAAAAAAATAAAAAATAAAAAATAAAAGATGGGATCTATGAATAGTCTAAGTGAAGGAATGTGGGTGTTGCCTCTTAGTGAAAAGATAGAGTAAAAAATGTTGTGGGGACCCATAAATAATTGTTGAATATTGCAAAAAAATGCACGACCAAGAGACAACAATATGAATAACCTAAGCTCTCTAAAATAAGCTTAACCAAACACCCTCAAAAGACTAGGTTGGGGCCGGAGACCCCACCAATTTTTTTGTTTTTCTATGGATATCTTCTTTTGCCTTTTCACCGTGACAAATTGATGAAAATTTTGGGATATTCCCACCACCGCGACATTGTTGAGCCCAATACTAAGAAAAATACTTTCTTCGTCTCCAAAAGTATTACACAATTTATCATATTCGGAGTTTTTCAAAAGGGATAATTGCCATTTAAATCATAACTTTTCGTTGACTTCTGGTCAATCCCATAACTTTTGAAACTGGAACAT
>JAYDZE010212865.1:0-20666 GCA_034509125.1 Monilaria moniliformis
ACTTAATGAGCATAGCAAACACCAGACCTCTGAAATCATGGAAGGAAACCCTTGCTCTCTTTTGTACTGTAAGTCTAATATTTCCTCTTTAAACAAAGTTGGAGTTTGTAAAACTCAAAATTGTTGTTACGTCTGGCCTATTTATGTAATCATATTTTAGATTATTTTTAGATTGTAATTCTTTTGAGATTTAAGACCCAAATAGCTTTTACCTGCTGTCTGCTTTCGTATTCTGATTCTTTCAAGGATCAGTGTTTTTTCTTTAGAAGGAAGGACTAGTGTTTGGTTGTCAAGTCATTATACTGTATTCCTCTTCTTAATGTATATCATTATTAAGAACTCATGTTCAAATAGTGGAGCAATTTGCAGATTTCATGTAATAAAACCTAATGATTGTGCTCTTTTACAGAGGTGTAGATGATGACATCTGTGTATGGAAAGTTAGACAACGTTTCTCTTACTATATATTTGCATCTATTTTATGTAATAAGATAACCCTGCAATGTTCATGATCTGAAACCAAAATGGTAACTCTTAGTCCAGGCCTTTTAAGCTTGTCCATGACAGATCAGTTGCCATTAAGGTATTAGCAAATGCTGTGTTAGAAATGAGGGGTGGTTTTTGTAGAATACATCCTTAGATGCATTCCTAATGATTTAAATTTTCATCTTAAACTACTACATACATACAATAAGACACTAGCAAATACTATGAGTTATAATTAAGGGGTCACTTGTTATAAATTATATGATTTTAGATTTCATTCATTTAGTGCTCTGTAGTAACATTCAAACTATCAACTCATAATTTTTATTACCAGTGATGGTGAGTCTAGTGGTTTGCACCAATTTATTTTCTATGGATATTTATGTGTTGTGCACATGTATTCTGTGTGGAGCATATTGAAGGGATCCATAATTGAATCTTTTTTTGCCTGTGTTTGTGCTAGTCTCAAAAAATCCTGACGTGTCTTATTTCTGGTTTCTCGCTGTTATCCATCCAGTTTGCACAGATAGATGAGTGGACTCTATTATGTGACACTCTTGCTGCTAGGCTTATGTCTACTGGTGATACAACTGCCGCAACACTATGTTATATCTGTGCTGGAAACATTGACAAAACTGTGGAAATTTGGTCGAAGAATCTGTCAGCAGAACATGATGGAAAGTCCTATGTAGACCGTCTCCAGGCAAGCACGCATTCACTTAGTGTTATTTGATAAGGGTCTAAGCTCAGTGGGAGATAAATTCACATGTTTTAGTTTTATCCTTGAAGGATCTAATGGAGAAGACTATCGTCTTTGCTTTGGCAACTGGGCAAAAGCGATTTAGTGACTCACTGTGTAAGCTAGTTGAGAAATATTCTGAAATATTAGCAAGTCAAGGGCTTTTAACCACAGCAATGGAGTACTTAAATCTTCTTGGGACTGAAGAATTGTCTACTGAAATCACTATCTTACGTGATCGTATTGCTCGTTCAACTGAGCCAGGTCTGTAGTTATTCTATTTCATCTTTATATGCTGAACTTATTGCCAGATTCCGAGTTGCTTCTACAAATAGTAACTGTTTACCAGTTGGATCATTTAATATAATTCATTCCACATCATTTTGCTTTTGCTGCAATAAATTGTTTATTAAAAACATCACAACCTTCTATGGGTAATCTTTATGCCCCATATTTTATATTTCAGAGAAAGAGATTGTGAATTCAGCAACTTATGATAATAGTCACTCGCAAGGCAGAGCTGCATATGATAATAGTTACAGTGGTGTTGGGACTTCTCAACACTATTATCAGGTATATATTTTATCCCACTTTGATGAAAATGCTATTATGGTTGTCTTAGATAATGTTATATTTTTTCTTCCTCAGGATACTGGAGCATCCCATATCCAACCAACCATTGCGGGCAGTCAATATGGTGATAATTATCAGCAGTCACCTGCTGTTTCATATAGAATGGCTTATAATGCTCCTCCTGCTTATCAGCCAGTTCCACAGTCTAATACACCTCCGCCTACCATGTTTGTCCCTTCTCCTGCAACTCCAGCTCCAGTGGTGAGTCCAGTGTGGTTTGGTTTCTACGTTAATGTTGCATATATACGTTTGGGTTATTGTGGTGAAGATGGAATCTGATTAGAGAACATCTGCTTTCAATATCGTTGCAGGGAAACTTTCCTCCACCTCCTGTTAACACTCAGCCTCCTGCGAAATTTATTCCCACAAACCCTCCATTATTGAGAAACGCAGAGCAATATCAGCAGCCATCAACTTTGGGTTCCCAGTTATATCCAGTATGTTAGCCTCCTTAATTCCGACCCCCTTCTTTCAAATTTAACCTCCATTTCTGAGTGTGCATGAATTCTATTATTCAGGGGGCTACTAACCCTGGTTATCAAGCTGGTCCTCCGGGTATGTCTGCATATGGTGCTAACACTTCTCAAGTGGGGCCAACTACTGGGCAAGTGATGTCCCAGGTTGTGGCTCCTACCCCACCTTCTACAGGATTTATGCCAATGGGCAATTCAGGGGTTCAAAGACCTGGCATGAATCCAGTGCAACCTCCCAGTCCTTCTCCGCCAGCTGCAATGCAACCCCCAGTTACTCCTGCTGCTCCCCCTCCTACAGTGCAGACTGTTGATACGTCAAATGTTCCTTGTAAGCTTCCTTTCCCACTTTAATTATATCTCTTGAGGAGTTATAGAAGCAACTTACCAAATAGCTGCAGATCCTGTGGTTTGCTTGATTAACTGTGAATATAATCTCATAAAGAGGCCTGATCCATTTAGTAGAATATAGAATCATGCAAATAGATGGACCGAAGATAGATGGACCGAAGCATGCGAGAATAGCCATTTTTTATGTATGGTGTTGTGTCAAAAAGAGGAGCTATTACTGCTGCTTGCTATTTCATACAACATAATTTTGGTGGAATAGCTGTATGGTGTTGTGTCAAATTGCCGAATTGATTACCTACTCGTAGAATAGTGGAGCGATGAATAAGATCACCTCCCATGAGGAACAATGTATTAAATGCTCGGCGAGATGATAGGGATTTTTATTTTTAAAAATAAATTTCTAAGCAACAAATCTAAAAGCTATGGAAAAAAACCTAGTAAGCAAATAGATTAAATAACTAGAAAGTATTCCAAATGTTTAAGTTAAAGGAAATTTTCATGTATGATCCTTAATGCAAAGGTAGCCTGTTCAATACACCGAAATCTGGTTGTAGTCATTCTCTATTTTTTTTTTCCTTCCATTTTTTTTCAATCACACTTTGAACATCAATACCTTTCTTGCTTCCTTCTTTTTTCCTTCTTTTATAAACAAATTAAAATCCATCTCTGTGTCATGCATTTTCTTCACCAATTACTTGAATAGAGGTTAAAAGATGGATACCAAAATACAATAGATTAAGGGATTACTATATTAAGATTATAAGTAAAGCAAAAGGCTAAAAAAACTCAATCACTGCCATCAACTGTGGACTACCCTCTTCTGTCAATTTGGAAAATCTTTACATACGTTATTTGTGAAAAATAAAACATAGGTGGGTCTGAGTCAAGCTAAAAGAAGTGAAAACGCAGATTGAGAATCAATATGAGCTGCGAGAGAATGATTGAGCTTTGAGCAGAGAATCAATATCCCACTGTATGCATATCTTTGAACAGTGATCTATTTTATTGGAATTTATTGTGCCTGTTTACAATTATTGAGCTTCATGATTGAGGCTGAGACTCTTTAAGTAAGCACTTCAGGTGATGCAGTATTATGTTGCACTTTCAGCGCCAGAATTTTTACTGCAAAACTTGTATTTGTTAATGTTGTATCAAGAACCTTGTTCCGTTTGCTCAGCTTCCCTGACACAAGTTCTAAAATCTCCTACAGCACAACAGAAGCCTGTCATTGCAACTCTAACAAGACTCTTTAACGAGACAAGTGAAGCATTGGGAGGATTGCGGGCAAATCCTGCTAAGAAGCGAGAAATAGATGACAACTCAAAGAAGTTAGGCGCCTTGTTTGCGAAACTTAATAGTGGAGACATATCTAAAAATGCTGCAGAAAAGCTCGTACAGCTTTGTCAAGCACTGGACAATGGTGATTTTGGCACTGCCCTTCAGATCCAGGTACAGGAAAAATCTCCAACACTTAATATCTTTTTTTGGTTTTTGATTTATTTGTCTCCCCTTTCGATTGAGGGCTTTGCATGTGAATGATGTGATATAGGTTCTCCTCACAACAAGTGATTGGGATGAATGCAACTTCTGGTTAGCAACACTGAAAAGAATGATCAAGACCAGACAGAACTTGAGATAAATTATTTGGATGATTTAGTCGTCAGTACTTGTGATGTAGCATCAAATTGTAGTTGTTGATTCATGTTCAAGTAAGAGCTATTTACACAAGAATTTATATGGTGGGATACCATACAGGTTCTCGTTTCACTGATTTGGGACTTGGCATCTTTTTGCTTCAAATTTCATTGGATTCTTTGATAACAAAACGTTAGATGGTTTTACAGACCCGAGAGTTTTTCTTTTTCCTTTTTTGGGGCCACATAATATATTTAGTGTTGAGATGTAGATACTCTTTTAATTAACTTAAGCACAGCGCACTGTTGTAATTTTGTTCAAGGTTTGGCTATTGAAACTAGTTATATCTTTTTATGAGATCTTTGGGTTCTAATTTACTTGGTTTTTGGATTATTCAAATTAGTAGTGGTTGCTTCGCTGATGACACCTTCTGTTCCGTTTACATTGTTTCTTTCTAAATTCGATGGACACAAATTACACACCCATATGTAAATGTAATGTTCAATTTCATAAGATTCCCTGCCCTGGGGCTTTGGCTGCTATATGCACATGTCCAAACAGTATTGCTTCACGACAGGAGCATAAAAGGGAATATGTACTTGTATCGTACAAATCTTTTTAATATTTTTTAAAATGTAATGGAAATGTCCCTTATCATAATTTTCAAGATAGAAGATTAAGCGATGTGTGTAATAGTGGAAGGAAAAAAGTGTTTCCAGTCTCAAAAAATTGACGTCTGCACGTGTAGGTTTAGGAACTATTCCTGAAATTTTCTTCAACTATTTGTTCAAATACACTCACTTAATTATGTATAAATTATATAAATACCAAGTCTTGTAAACTTTTTTCCCCTTTGCCGTCGAGGGACTTGCTCTGCCGCTATGTAGTATTAGAAATTTCATGAAAAATATTACTTTAAAGAACAATGTTAATGAATCAGTAAGACAAAACATTGTCGTTAAATGCTATTGGAATAATTAAATCCCTCAATCAACAAAGGGGGAATTGATTTAGGGAAAAAATTGGGAATTTCACACATAACTAAATCAACAACGTTTTGTTTGGTTGATGGTGGAATTGAAATTTCATTGGGACAATATTCCCCTTTTTCATGATTATGTCTAAATCCACATCACGCTTTGTCATGACACGTCAATTTTCTTTGTTCCAAGAAAGGTGACCCAAAACATTTATGTTACACCATGTAAATGTTGAGACGGTTAATGTCCCAATATTTCTACGAAATGTCTATACATTAGGACAATATAATATAATTCCCGAAATAGAGAGAGCATCTTTATTTTTTTATTTTCTTTTGGGGCCGTTAAGAAATGTTCAATTATCATTATAACTGCCAACTCAAAAATATTATCATATTGACTGCACCTCGGTTATCACATCCAAAATTTGGAAAGAGTTAATAAACATGAAATTGCCAGAGACACTCTATAAAAAGACATATTTTCTTCTTTTTATGTGTTTTAAAGTCATGCAATAATGTGATAATTATTGACTCCAAAGTCATTTGACCTCCCATTTACATCATTAGGGCCAAGTCCTTTGTCGTCCCTAAATTATTGCACCCATAAGGCATAACATTTCATGTCCCATTTTCCCTCTAATTACCCAACTTCATAGTAACAGTGAGATCAAATGCGAAATTAGTTTGCTCCCTCTTCTTTTGCGTTTCTTCAACTTTTAGCATTTTCTACAAAATATATATTCAATTTACATTTCACTTTAAAATCGTCCAATTTCAAAAAAAGTTTGATATGTACTCCACATTACAAAAGCTGGCGACGGAATGATGAACCTTGTAATATAGGGATGTAAATCAATTTTTTTTTAAAAAGTTAGAGATTTTTAATATAAAAATATGAGTTAGAAATATTTTTTGAAAAATATTAAAAATTGAAGACTTCAAGCATGATTAAATTTTTATTTTTATTTTTGACAAAGTTCTTGGGAGATTGCATTTCCTGGCAGAAAAGAAATATAGAATATTATAGTACAATATATAATCCAATCTAAAACAAAAACAGCGATTTTTCCACAATCTCGCGCCCATTGAAGTGCGAGAAATATGGGAAAAAGTGATTGAAAAGCAGTTTACATTTGAAAAATCGGCATTTGGTTTTCTTTCATTTAGGATCTCAATGGACGTATCTGTTCACTGCAATTATTCAATCTTAATCTATATTCGGGCCATCTAATAATTTAATTTTTTTGGTTCACAATTGGAATTTGATGGTCTAAATTATTTGACATGTACTAGTAATATTTATGGGCATTGTATTTGTACTTGAAAGTATCATTTTAAGCTTTGTCTCATATATATTTTTAATACAGACAATTTTATTGATAAGCCAACATTTTTGAAAACCTACCTGACATTATAGACATGTCTCTCTATGTTCTTGGCTTACTTATCTTATTTACAAACTCTTTGTATTTCTTGTCTTCTCTAATTATTGGGTAACTTTGCTTCTGTATAATAGTCCATAAATCACATAGGGCATGTATGTTTGGCATGATTCTATTTTGGGAAAGTAATTTGATTTCTGATTTTTAAATTTTTGTGTTTGTTTGATTTTTTATCTAACAATGAAAATAATAAGAATTCTAAAAATAAGAAAAATAGTACAAGTTTCCAGAATTCTTATTTCCTAACTTTTCTTAAATATTCTTTTTCCTAATTTTAAGATTCTTACATATTTACGTGTTTAATATTATTTTTATAAAATACAAACTATAATAATAGTTATAATAATAATATCATTTATTTATTTATTTATTATTATGTTATCAATTAATAATTTATTGAGCAAATCTTTATATAATTTTAAACTTATTATTATTATTATTATTATTATTATATTAATACTATTATAATAATTATTTTCTCAATTAATAGTTTGATTAAAAAAATCTTACTTTAATTATTATGTCTATTATCAAGCAAATCTTAATATAATTTTTAAAATTATGGATCATACTTAACTATAATAATAACTATATTAATAATAATTGTTATTATTTATTACTTATTATTATTATGTTATTAATTAATAACTTATTAAGCAAAATTTTATGTACTTTTAAAATTATAGATCATATTTTATGTTATAGTCTCTTATTTTTTTTAATTAATAGTTTAATAAAGAAAATCTTACTTTAATTATTACGTTTATTAGGTAATTGAATTCAACTGATCAATATAAATTCAGAATTCCAACAATTTTCTTAATATTTCCAAATATAAGATAAGTAAAAAATAATCTATGAGAAATCATATTTTTGAGAATCATATTTCCTGAAATCATATTCCCAAACAATATTACTTTTCTAGCAAACAAAAGAGTTGATAGAATCTAGAAAGGTAGTTCGAACTTAAAAAATCAAATCATGTGCTAGTCAATAAAACCAGATTTAAAAAATCAAATACAACAGAATTAATTTATAAAACTTTAAAGAGATTTGAACTTAGACTCATGTGGGCTCAAGAATAATGTATTATTTTTACAGACACTAATTTATTGCTTTTCTTGTATTATGATCATTATAATAATTGCTACATATCTTGGCAAAACTGTTATTACATATATGCAAGTTTTGAAATTTACATAGGCATATTCATTTGTTGGAACGTACGTTAAATAATTGGACCCACGTTTGCAAGGTGATGTGTAGAAAATGAGGACAAGTCTTATTCATGTTGGCGCCATGTGAGAGAGGGCACTCCAGAAGTCTCCCATACTGATCAAATATCACAATTTTGTGCTCATACGGCAAACTACAGAAAAGTGAAAAGGGAAAAAGCGAAATGGCAAAAGAAAGAAGAAAAGTAAAAGAAACCACCAATTTAATTCATTAAGCCCTTTACCCTTTGATGTTAATAAAATTGCTTCTTTTATTACATTATTTGCGGCGTCATATTTTCTTTAATAGTCGGCATATCAGTAATAATGGACATGCGGACGAATCTTGCCATGGGTAGCGATGTTTATATGCCCATGATGGTGTTGTCATGAGTGATCCATCGTGAGTGAGTCACCTTCTTAAGTGAACCACCATCGTGATTGACCACTCACTCACGATGGCTCACTCACTCACGAGAGCCCATGATCGTGATCTACGGTAGGTGCTAGCGATCATGGACAATGAATTATGGCCACGATGGTTGCCCACGATCGTGGTCAACGACTGTGTGTAACGATGTGGGCCTCGATCGTGGTAAATGATCGAGGACACCATCGTGCGTGAGCCATGTTCGTTTTGACAGTTTTTTATACTTCCGTTTAAAGCACAGTTTCATGACCTAATGCTTTATATGAATTGATATTGTAGCCTCATTGTGACAGAAAGAGACCAAGGCTTCGTAAATTCGACTCGGGCTTGCGGAGGGAATATATACATACGCGTCGATGTATACGAAGAGATTAAAGATATATTAAAGTATGTTGGCGGGGTGCAAAATATTGCTTCTGCACATTCAATCTCTCTATCCTCTGACTTCACATCAATCATCATCACCATCTATATTTAGTCAACATTATTTCTCTCTCTCTCTCTCTCTCTCTTAATAATAGATTGTTGTAAGTTCAGTAGTGTGGGGAGAAGAGTGATTCGTCGTGCTAAAAAACATGTGATTGAGGCGTTTGATGGCATGATCGTGAGTGCATGAGTGTAGCCGATAAGATTTTTTTGTTAACAACATTATAAATTAAACTAAATGTGCTATGTTAGGTTTGAATATTTACGAAAAATAAAAAATTTACAAAAAATACAAAGGTCAAACTCCAAAATCATTATTGAATATACTATCTTTGGTTTGGATATTTACGAAAATACAAAGAAATGAAATAAATATAAAGGGGCAAACCCTAAAAATACAATAATGGATGGTGTTGTGATTTTAACAAATATATCATCGTCGCCCACGACCACCGAGAACAACTGGTCATGCGAGGGTGATATGGCGGCGTCGTTATCCTCCTGCGAAGAATTCGTACATGAACCGCGCTTGCCGTGCCAACGATGGCTGCCCGCAATCTTAGCCCACGATTGTGATTGTGACCTACAATCATGGCCGACGGTCGTGATCACGGACCGTTAACGTGGCCCACGATCGTGATCATGGCCTACAGTCGTGGCCAACTACCGTGATCACGATCATTGGCTGTCTTCTTCGCAGTACCCTTACATTCGCAAACAAAGCAGGAAATTACATATCAGAAAAATAAAAGTATATAAGGAACGAATCTCTAAGGTTTTTAATGGTACTCTTGGTTAAGAAATCTTCCTACCAATGATTCTATTAAAATCTTATAGATCATTCCTTTTATTCTTTTATTTCCAATCTATAATTTCATGCTTTCATCGTCTTTTGGGCAATTGAGAGCACCTCGAATGTGACGGGCAATCGAGGGCATGACAGAATCGTTGAGGGTAGTGAGAGTATATATAGAGAGTAGTGATAGTATTTATAAAGAGTGTTAGGAGCCGCATGAATTAAAGTTGAAAGTTAATCGAATCATGCAGATTCCGTCTTTGAATGACTTGTTAAACATGATGCCTCACTCAAGAAAGCACAATCGTGGCTTCACTCACTCACGATGGATCAAGCATGGTGACACACTCACAATTCCGCACCAACGATCGTGTCCATCGAAGGTCGCGACCTTGCCTCACCATCGCGGCTCACGACCATGACTCACGATCGTGGCTCATGTGGGTAGCATCGTGGCCTACAGTCGTAGCCTACAGTGGAGGCAGCCATCATGGCTCACAATCGTGTCTGACTTCTTAAGGCCACGGTGGCACCAATGACAACATTCAACCACCGTGGCCCTTGAAGGCACGGTCATGGCTCGCGATTGTAGCCCACGATGACACTCATGACGGGCTTCAACCATCGCAACCTTAAGAAAAATTTATGGTTTTGTGACATTTAAGTATGTAAACACGAATTAAAAATGAGAGATACAACGAACATCTTGTCTAATTCACAAGCCAAGTTATATAATCATAGTGTGAGTTATACCACGATAGACCCGAACTTACACAAATGATGATAATATGTACTCGTTTCTTAAAAATCTTAATAATATACACCATTTCTAGTAAAATCACGTATAATATTACAATGAATTCTTAAAAATGATAAATGTTAAAATATAATTTGATCATAGACCATTACTTACACAAATGGTGATGATATATACTCTATCTTGCAAATATTAATAATACACATAACTTCTACTGAAATCACTTATAATCTTTGAATAACTTGTTAGATATGATATATATTACAAAATACTTGATCATATTTCATTCACAGTATGTAAATACGTATTCAAAGTGAGTGATACAACGAAATACTTGTCCACTTCTTAAGGCTACGGTGGTTGTGGCCATCGTGAGCATCATCCTAGACAATTGTTGTGGCTTACGGATGTACCCAACAATGACTCACGATGGCTACTCATGGTCTTGCACTCATAAACGTGCACCCAACAATCATGTACCCATACTTATGCACTCATGATCATGCACGAATATTGTAGATCACTCACAATGGCTCAATTGTGATGGATCACTCATGATCCTGCACTCACAACGGCTCACTCACAATCATGCACCCACGATCGCGTCCCTCAATGGCACCATCGAGGCTAACAAACATGGCCTCACCCACAATCATGAACCCACAATCGTGAACCCACGACCTTGCACCAACATGGCCCACGAAGGAATCCATCGCGTTGCCTTACTCTCTATAAATACTATCACTACCTCATTTCCTCTCGAACCTAATTCGCGTTGCCTTCTCACTCTCTATAAATGCTCTCACTACTCCATTTTCTCTCAACCCTAATTCGGCGCCGCTTCCTTACCTCTAAATACTCTCAATACCCTCATTTATCTCAACCCTAATCCCGGCGATGTCTCACTCTCTAAATACTCTTAATACCCCATTTTCTCTCAACACTGATCCTCGCCACCGTGTCACTCTTTCCCAGTGGTAGACCACGATGACACCCACACCCTTCAGTCCCACAACCACGAACCCAATGCCGCCATCCTCGTAGCCGCCGGCTCCAATAATATCTATATCTTTTTAAAGAATGGGTGCTTCAGTCACTTATTTCATTGGAGACGTATGACAGATTTCTTTGGAGCTTCTAGCGTATCTAGTGTGATCCTTGATCGAGCATTTGGTATCGTCAACGAATTCAAAGTAGAACCGAAAAAGTATGGCATACTTTTCCAACCACCATGTTCTAGAAAGTTGAATGGGAAGATAGAAAGTGAATTTGTGCAAAAATAAGGAAAATGCTTCATTGACTGATTCTGCAAAAGAAAGAAATTATAAATCAGAAATCTATGAATACAAGAAATAATCCATAAGCTTTTTAATGGAACACTTGGTAGGAAAATTTCTTGACCTAGTGTACCATTAAAAGCTTATAGATTTGTTCATTGTATTCATATATTTCTGATTTGTAATTTCCTGCTTTTACATAATCAGTTTCTATGAAGCATTTTCTTTGTTTCTGTACAAAGTCACTTTCTATTTTCTGATTAGGCTTTATAGACTATTCTTTTGATTCTGCATTGGGTGGATGCATACTATCAACCCCAAGATCATCTGAACATGGACCGAACCTTCTCATGCTATGAAAGATCTTGGGCATGAAATATCTTTTAATTCGTTACCAATTGTTCTAGCCAATCATCTGTGCTTGTTCTTTGTGCTATTCCGGGAACTTGAACATAGTTTTGGCCACTAACTAATTTTGTAGATGTGGGATCGTATCCCAATTATTATTTTGTTTGTAGAAGGTTGTGTTTGTAAAAAATTGCATTTGTAAAAATATGTATGTAATTTTCTTGAATGAAATTTACACGAACATTGAATTCATTATTTCTGTTTTTTCTATAGTTTTAGACAGTATTATAAAGACCGATTTTTGGATTAGCATAACACATAAAAGGCATAATAAAATCGGTCCGCAATATAATGAAATAAAAATAAAATAATTTGGTTGAGATGGATGACTCACTCACGAAAGTAAGCCACGATGTCTCACTCACAGTCATGAGCCACGATGACCCCATCTGAGATTAGCAAAATAAAATAAAAAAATCAAAGACCTTGAGACTCACTCACTATAGTGGCTCACGATGGCACTCACGAATGTGGCTTACTCATGGTCACTCACTCATGATAGCTCAATTAGGACAACACCATCGTGGGCTATAATCGTGGGTGAGCAATTATCGTGAATGAGACATTTTTGGACTTAAGAACACGATCATGGGTCGTGATTGAGAATATTGCAGTATTAAGAACATGATTGTGGACACAATCAGGAGACATTATCGTGGGCCATGTCTTGGCCACTATTGTGGACTTTAGAACATAATCATGGATTTAAGTACAGTTCGAATAAATCAAATGTCGCGATATTGTAATGATTTTGTATACATTCTTTATGTCTAAAAAACACGAACGCAGCCTCCTACGACGATTTTAGTTTCTTTACGCCGGAATTTCGAGAGTTCTCTTTTGAATTTAAACTATTTTTTTTCCAAAAAATCACCATCGAAGTTCCGATGTATTCTTTTTTTGCTATGAGTTTTCAAGAAAGTTTGTGATATCTTTATGATATTTCAAGCAAGTTTATGATAAGTGGTGAGTGTATATTTATTGAAGTTGGTTGAAGTTTTAAAGACATGAACAACTACCATCTTAAACGAAAATTTAATGCAGTATTTTGGTGTTATTCTTTTTTTTTTTTTTAAATTTCTGATAGTATTGTGAAGAAAAAAAACTAAAAATAATTTTAAAAATGGCAACAAAGGAGCTATGCCGACTTCAATAACTTGTTCAGCCAGATGAATGGGTAATTTAGTCTTTTCAAATAAAATGGTATAAAATACTCATACTTATAAATGAAAATAAAAAACTTATGTAATTATAAAAATGATATATTCTTTTTTATTCTCACCTACTATATCACTAAGGGATTTTAATGTGACATGTGATCATTCCTGAATTTGCAATCCAATTTATTATTAGTAGCAAAACTATTTGCTTTTCCTAATGAAATATAAGATGAGACGCAATAAATTAATTAGAACAAGTAGTGTATTTATTTTGTACCTCTTTCCATGGAAACGTGAATAAAAGTGAACGTCCTTTTGAAGGTAGCAACCTTTCCCAGTTCTCAAGTCATTCCATTTCTAGCTCAATTCTAAGCAATTAATGCAAGTAAGTATAATATTTTTTGAGCACGTATTTATATAATATAAAGAGGCCAGATAATATTGTATTGTTTTTTATAAGCCGACGATGAGTCACATTTTCACAGTAATCTCAATGTGGATTTTACAGCACTGAAAATCCCACATAGCACCTCGGGTTGATGTGAAAATATGCATGTAATGTAAGAAACTAACTCAAAATAATGTCATCTACTATTGCTTTTAAGAAAATATAATAACTCAACTAAAATCTACTACAATAAATAGAAAAAACGCCGCCTGTCTCTATTCAACTAAAATTTGCCTCTCCTCGCTCTCTCTCTCTCTCTCTCGAAATTTGATAACTTGATTCATTCCCGTCATCGCTCCATCAGTAAATTCATTGATTCTAGATGTCAATTTCATTCTCGAGTATCAGCCTTCACCTTAGGATCTAACATGCAAGTGGAGGTGTTGGCCGCGAGTGAATGGATATAGATATAGGGATCTTATGAGAGATGGGGGTATATACATGAATATTTATTAAATATTTAAATAATTTAAATATATGTGCACATTTTCTAAAGAACAGAATGGATAAATAGGGTGGAGTGGAGTTTGAAGGACAAGAATTGCATTAATTGGATTATGTCTGAATCAATAATAAACAAATCTTGCAACCCGCAATACTGGATTCCATTTTCGTCTCTCTCTCTCTCTCTCTCTCTCTCCCCCCCTCTCTCTCTCTCTTTCTCAAAAAAAAAAAAGTAGCCAGCCACCATAGTCATCACACACAAACAGAGAGTTAGCTATCTCCATTGATGGGCTACCTCTCCTGCAAAACGGAATCATCCATCTCCACAGCCGATTCCCACCCCATCAAAATCCAAGAATTCAACTACAAAGACCTCCAGTTAGCCACCGGCAACTTCTCCGACGCCAAGCTCCTTGGTAGAGGCAGCCACGGCCTCGTCTACAAAGCCGTCCTCCGCGGTGGGCGCCTCGTCGCCGTCAAGAAGCCCTCCGCACCTCTCCTCTCCCACAACAACAACAACCCAAACGAAGTTGACAACGAGATCGACATCCTCTCCAACCTCCACAGCCCCAGGCTCGTCAACCTCCTCGGCTTCTCCTACAATGGCGCCGCCGCCCACGGCCGCCTCCTCGTCGTCGAATTCATGAGCAACGGCACTCTCTACGACGTTCTCCACACCAATCCCCGCCCACCGAATTGGGGGCGCCGCCTCAGATTGGCTCTGCAGACTGCTAGAGCCATCGAAACACTCCACTCCTTGACGCCGCCGGTGATCCACCGCGACATCAAATCCGCGAACGTCCTGATCGATCGGAATCTCAACGCTAGGTTAGGCGATTTCGGCCTCGCCTTGAGATGCGTCGACGATTACAGACTGCGATCGACGCCGCCGGCGGGGACGATGGGGTATTTGGATCCCTGCTACGTCACGCCGGACAACGTGAGCACGAAAACCGACGTCTTCAGCTTCGGAATCCTGTTGCTAGAGATCATCAGCGGTAGGAAGGCTCTGGATATGGGGAATTCGCCGCCGTCGGTGGTGGATTGGGCGATTCCGTTGATAAGGAGGGGGAAATTCTTGGCCGTGTACGATCCTAAGGTTCCGCCGCCCAAGGATGCGACGGTGAGGAAGACGCTGGCGGTGGTGGCCGCCAAATGCGTGAGGTCTTGCAGAGAGAGAAGACCGTCGATGAAGGAGGTAGCGACGTGTTTGGGTGAGCTGAGCAAGCTACTTCCTCTGCATTTGTGGAATGGATTACCCAATCCTTGCATCATGGCGGAGGATGTCGGAATCGTTGAAACGCCATTGAAGAAGCACCTGGAGTTGGGGGTTCGAAGCAATTTGATAGAGTTGATGGGTAGCCGTAATGGTGATGGTGGATTGAGAGGTAGGCCTACAAGCCTCCCAAATTTCAGATTTTAATTTGGGAAAAAATTGTAACGTCAATGACAAATTACATTTCTTTCGATTTCCATAAGACGGAGTATTAGATTTTCAGTCTTTGAGTAATGATTTCAAAAATTATTCCCTCTTTTCCATATCCCATTTCATAGAGATTAAATGAGAAACGAGAGTGCAAATTCTGTATTCGCCGGTGTTTTAAGAATCAGACTGGTCCGCCGATTCGGCATGTTATTCGGTCCGATTTAATTATAAAAACATTCAATTATTGAACCGCTTCGAACAAAAAAACCCGGCCTATTTCAATCATAAAAACTGCTCAACTATCAAACAGTCACAAACCGAAAAAGGCGGTGGGTTTCAGTCATGAAAACTGCTCAACTATTGAACCGTGGTTTCAGTCATAAAAATTGCTAAACTAGGTTAAACCGATTTGTGGATATTCTTTAAGCATTTCTCAAAAATAATTTTAGTTCGTGCTTAATGGATTTGATCCCTCAAACAATAAATAAGGTATGAAGCACCTTATCCACTATACTACAAGGACTTTTGTGACACATTATGAAGTTTAAATTTACTTATATATAAAACATCATTTTTTAAATGTACACTAGCTATTAATTCGTGTATGATATTAAGAAGCAATATCTCATCATTTTTACTAAACACTTGATTTTTTATCTATTTATTTTGTCAACTTAATTTGTTAATATTTTTAACTCTTGAGAAATGGTGGTCTGTATTAAAATTATATGCATACATTAATTATTAACTCCAGAAACGCACATGAGTGATGTGTTTTTGCAACAAACAATTGAATCAAAAAGTAATAAAATACAAACTAAAAATTGATAAAATAATTCATGTCATACTCGTAAAATTGTAAAATTAAAAGGCTATCTAATTTATGTATAAATTAATTAATTTTAATATTTATTGTATAATATATATATTTAATTATATATTATCATTCATTAAATTTTAATATTTTTATATAATATATATTTAATTATATATATATATATATATATAATTATACATATATTTTAATATTTTCTGTATAATATATATTTAATTGTCTTTTGTCATTCACTAAATTCTATTATTTTTTTGTCTAATATATAATATATATTTGCTACGATATTTAAGTTCGACAAATAATCATATCGGTCCGACCGGTTGCATCATGAAACAGATAGTTTCACAAGTTTGATTACCAATTTAGTTTTTTAAACATTGTTTTGAGATTTTGTGTAATGGAATAAGTAGGTCAACTCATTATCTTATTTCTCTAACTCCTAGTTGTGTTTCATTACTTGAATTAGAATAACTTGCATATTCTTTACTATTTTTACTTCTCTTTTTTTTTCAAAGGGGGAAATGACTTGGATTCTGTTGAATTTATACATTCAAGCACAAAAAGAAGAAAGTAATGACACAAAACACAATAGAGGATTCTCCAGATAATTACCTCATTGAATCGAAGCATGAAAATTCGATTTTTTTCCTAAATTCAGAATAAGTTAGTAAAGACATAATTAGCGCCAGAATTCTTTTACTTTATTCCTTAAAGCTCCAAAAGTTTCAAAACAAGGATATGGCTTTTAGTAGATAGCTGTATGCATGGAAATTAGATTCCTTTTCATGTTTACAGGTCAAACAAATGTAATATCCCTTTTACTTTACCACATTTCTTGCAAAAGTAAACAGATACCGCTTTTAAAATAATCATGTCCCCTAAACCCTATGTATATATACCCTAAGCCCTATATATATATATAGGGTTGCGTTGAAATTAGAACCACTCTTATACTCGAATCGAAATCAATTCTAGACCGCGCGATGCAACAAAATGACGGACCAAATTTGATTAAAAATAAGTCACACGATTACCATATTAGACTGAACAAGGGCATTACCGTCTTTTTGATTATATAGGTAGTTATGAGATATTATTTCAGCGTGTACCCCCCACAATATTCGTGTGATATCTTCTTCCACATCAAAATATTTATTCTTCTACTATTACACGTTCCATGTTTCTTCACAATTTTACTTGTAATCAAATATCAGATTGCGAATAACAATATAATTTCTGTAACGAAGAATAATGAAAGAATTTGTTCTGAATTTGTATTTTGATATTCTATGTAATGATAACCCAAGAGAGATATACTGATCACACACCTTTATATATTGATTTATACTCTAACATTTACTGAATTATAATGTTCTATTTGATGACAACCGTTGTTGGATATATTGATCTTCTCTGAAATATATACTGATTACCATAGTGAGTTATACGGATCATAGAGACTTTGTATACTGATCTTCATAATGAGTTATAATGATTTATGATGATATACCGAACAATGATACATTGATCACAGTTCACATGTATACTGATTACCACTATACTATGTACTGAATTTTAATATTCTATACGTTCTTCTTTTCTTCACAATTTTACTTGTAATCAAAGATAAGATTGCGAATAACAATATAATTTCTGTAACGAATAACAATGAAAGAATTCCGTCTAAATGTATTTCATCTGAAGGTACTTTTTATACATGTAATCGAAGATAAGATTAATACGCAATATGGAATTTGTTCATGTCGATTGACGCTCAATAGAGAATCATTATTTAGTTATTTACAATTTACAATATATTGATTTTCACAATCTGATTACCATGCTATACTTTGTTCTGAATTTTAATATTCTATGTAATGACAACCCAAGAGAGATATACCGATCAAGCACTTTTTATATATTGATTTATACTCTAACATATACTGAATTATAATGTTCTATTTGATGGCAACCATTGTTAGATATACTGATTTTCTCTGAAATATATAATGATTACCATAGTGAGTTATACGGATCATAGAGACTATGTGTACCAATCTCCGTAATGAGATATAATGATTTCTGATGCTATACCAAATAATGATATACTGATCACAGTTCACGCGTATACTGATTATCACTATACTATGTACTGAATTTTAATATTCTAATATATTGATTTATACTCTAACATATACTGAATTATAACATTACAAAATATACAGATTTCGTTTATGTTATATATTGATTTTATAAATACCTTGTTGTAGTTATATATATTCCTGGATGCGAAAACGATTTGAAGCCTTTTATTGGAAAAAGTTTCCAGAGTTTAGAAGATGTAATCGTGTTTTATGACAACTACGCCCACATGGTTGATTTTAACACCCGCAAACATGACACCAAACACTCAGGAAATGTGATTACATGACAATATGTTGCGTGCAATAGGGAATGTAAGAAGCAGACGAATGATGCAGACAGTGTCAATGCATGCGAATGTTACATTAATAAGCGTAGACGTACATCTAAGAGGTGTGAATGTAAGGCCAGAGTGACTCTCAAGTATGTACTGGAGAGTGGTTGTGTTTCTTATAACATCAAGCAATTTGTTGAGAAACATAATCATCCTATGGTGGAGTCTGATCACCAGCGTTTCATGAAATTAAAATGTAAGCTGAATGTTGTGTATCAGAAATTCATTCTTGATTGTGCAAGGTCACACATTAACATTCAAATTGTTGAATGAGATGATGTGTGGACGTGATGCGGTAGGTTGTACTGTGATAGAAGTATGAAATTACTCTCGGGATATGAAAGCATATATTGAAGGTAGTGGTGCTCAATGTTGTTGGATGAAATGCGTAGGAAGAAAGAAACATGTGATGGATTTAGTTATAAATTCGAGGTCGATTTTGAAGATAAGTTAAAAAGAATATTTCGTTGTGATTCATCCTAAAAAAGAAATTACCACTTATTCGGTGATGTTGTTGCGTTCGACACAACCTATAATACGAACATAGTAGTATATACATATACAACTCAGATGTTAATATAATATAATTTTCAATTTGATGAATACGATAATTCTATGTGCTAATTTTCTGGTTACTGTATGCTGAACATTATAAATATATATGCTGAACATGAATACTATATATGCTGATTTCGATTATGGTATATACTGATTTTCAGGTTTCTGTATGCTGAATATAAGTATTGTATATGCTGATTAATGGGCGACTACATGCTGAATATGAATATTTTGTATGCTGATTATGATTTAGTCTATATGCTAAGTTTCATTATTCTATATACTGATTTTTATTATTCTGGTTTTGCATGATATTAGCACTCTTCACTGGAAATGATAACCACAACAGACCTATTACTTTTGCAGCTGGGCTTATAACAAAAGAGGATTGTGACTCATTTTCATGGTTATTCAACCATTTGTAAAATGTATGGGTGTAGCCTCCAAAATGATCATAACCGATCAGAATTTGGGTATGAAAGATTCTATTGAGTGAGTGCTTATGGGCACTAGGCATCAGTGGTGCATGTGGCATGTCATGTTAAAGCTCTCAGACAAGTTGCCAAAACACCTTCTTGGCAGCGAAGATTTGAAGAATGAATTAAATTATTGTGTTTGGTCAGAATTGATTGAGCATGTTGTATACGACAATTCCTGGAATGATATCATAAAACGACATGGGTTGGAAAACGACGAATGATTCAAATCTATATATGAGCTAAGAGAGTATTTGGTCCCTTCATTTTTTAGGACTTCCCTATGTGTTCATTGTTAAAGACAACATCCATATCCGAATTTGAAAATAGTTTCTTCAAAAGGTAACTCTCTACTAATTATTTTAATTATGTATACTTATTATATAATGTATGCATACTAATCATATTATTTATGTATACTGATAATATTATGTTAAGTTATACCGAATATATTAATTATGTATACTGATTGTAATATATCTGTATACTGATTTATATTACGTTATACTGAGTATCTAATACCTATATTCCGAATATGTTATACAGAAATATTGAATTATCATTGGATATATACTGATCATAATGATAAAATATGTTTTTACTATAGGTACTCGAAGCCTCGATCGAACCTGTTAGAGTTTCTTACGAATTTCAATCATGCCTTTGATGATCAAAAGAACCAGAACGCTAAATTGAATTACATTGATTCTACTATCATACTGTTGGGGTTTTAAATATTCCAATGAAGGAATCCCCTACCCGGGATCTACTAGGATAATATAAGAAATTCTTTCATG
>JAYDZE010212976.1:0-20659 GCA_034509125.1 Monilaria moniliformis
ATTCATATAAGCATGTACTCCGCACCTCCAAACTTATATGATGTATTATTATGACGATATTGGTCAAGTCAGTTAATCCAATTACACTAAAATATCCAACAATTGTCTTATTTGGCGTTTATAAAAAGTATATCACTTTTCTTTTTAGAATACGATTTCACACTTTACTTTATATCTCAACCTTTTTTTGCATGGTGGGATACTCAGTAGTACCCTTTATCCACTAAAATCACATCCACTAATTATTTTCTTAAAACATATGCCAATCAAACATGTTATATATCTTATGGACGAATGGAGTATAATTTATTCATGCTTAATTTTCTCGATTTCTTTCTGTTATATTTGTTATATTTACTAATAAATTGTCTTCGCTAATTATCATATCATTTAAGATAAGTGACAAGTCACATAATATATACGGAAATCGACCTTTTGCTCACTGCGGAGTCAAATTAATCAAACCAAATTTGAACTAGTTTGCTATGTCGGTAAATAAAAAATGCATTCAGTTGACGATATTAGCTTATCATGTGGCATGGATTAGTGTTAATTATGTAAAAGATGATAAAGTAGTAGCTAGGCATTTTGATTTTAGAGTAGATTCCCTTCTAAGTCAAATTTGACAATTCGAGAGCACAAATGATACAGGTAAATGCACTCATGATTCCGTTTCCCTAGCTTTTTCTGTTTTGCTGACACGTGATTCCTTATTATAAGTGTATTATAAGCAAGCAGCATTTGTATAAACACTCAATTCGTAGACAATGTATGCGTTATTTGATGAGGATGAGTGGAGTAGTAGTGGGATCACACTAGGAATGAGACTAGTGGGAATTGCATTGCCTTGCCTCACGAGTCTGATATTTCCGTTTACGTCGGCGCAATCCATTTTTTTCTCACACTTTTATCACATCTGGAAGCGGTAATTATATTATATTTGTATATTAATTACATTAACGAAATGAAATACAAGATAAATAAAGAATCCAGACTAGTTTTGACGTCAATCGTGATTAGGGTTACATACCAGAGTATTTGAATCGGCAAACTGATCCACCGCATTTGCCATCAAAATACTATCTTGATACGTAATCTCACTTTGTATTTTCTCTCAGTAGATTCTTGTTGAGTTCCTTCACAAGCTAAAGATGCAACTTAACATGCTTGTCAAAGTTACTGAAATAAAATGCAAATACTAAAAGGATTTAGATAAACTAATAAAAGCTGCTTCACTACGGGACTCGTAACATGAGAGTCTACGGTAATAATTTATTTGACTATATTTTCGGTTAAGATGACCAAGAAAATCACCAACTTAGACTCCGGGTATGTTACGCCTGTAAGCTCACCTCAAACGGAAATTAAAGATTTCCATTAATACATATGCTGACACCACCATTATATGCATTTAATATAATAACACTATAGGACCAATCCTCAACTTTCGAATATTAGAATCCTAAATTATAAATGCCTATTCAGAATAAATATCATTTTTGGCATTTTCAATTTTCTTAAAATATATGTCATTCCACTTTTGTTTCTATCCTGGTTCCATTATTATCCAAGGATTAGAATGACAAGTTCTAACCAATCGAGCTAATCGAGCTCAGAATTTTTTTTATGTATTTATTAATTAATATACTAATCTTGATAAGTATATATTTCTAACAAATAAATACATTTATAAATAAATGTCATTTCAACTCAAAATTAATATATAACTCTTGCAGAAATAAGAGCATACATTTTTCATAATTGATTATCATTTTTTAATTTTAAATCCAAATATTTTATATTAAATATTATAATAAAATATTAAAATTATGAACATAATTTTGAATATTAAATAATACATTTTTACATATAATTGACATCTCTAATAACAATCCAACATGTTCAAAAACTAGTCAGTGACTAAGTAATGCGCCATTAGTTTAATTTAGAATAACTGTAATCAACACTTACTAATCCATATCTTAACCCACATAAAATTCAAACTAATTAGGAACCAATATCCAGCTATTAACAAAATAAACAAGAACAAAAGAATCATAACTTACAGTCACTCAATGTTGGACATCACTAAGAAAGTGGTAGGACAAATTAATATTTCGCTCAGAGTTGAAAGGGAGAAAACCAAGTGATATACCATTCGTGAAAATCAACTGAAACAGAAAAAATTCAGCTAACAAAGTTGAATGGATTTTTAATATAGGGAATTATAACGTACACTCTGGCATTAAATGGCTACAGAGAAATCAGTTACATGCCCATCCGAAGAAGTTCAAACATAAGAAACACTGTGTAACAGATAGCATATTAGAATTCGTTGGATGCTTAATCTAAAACAAAAGGCATTAGCATACACATTACTCCATAAAAGTGCTATTCAGCCAACCAAACAGAGAAGAATAATATGGATAGAAACCAAGACAAGATTTAACCCAAACAGAGAATAACCCCCGAAAGGGATTAAATATTCTCCCGAAAATAACCCTCTTCACTGTTGATATCCATAAGATTTTCATGTTTAAACTAAAATTGTTCAGAAACCGAATAACAAAATTTTCAACTTCAAAAAAAGCATCCCAACGACATTTGCAAGTCTCCTGACAACAAATGACAGATCACAGCCTCCTTCCCCTTCTGCCACCCTTTCTCCTGGTGCTGTCGGTTGGAATGGGAGTCACATCCTCTATCCGACCAATCTTCATGCCCGAACGTGCAAGAGCTCTAAGTGCGGACTGAGCACCAGGACCAGGGGTCTTGGTCTTGTTGCCGCCAGTAGCACGGAGCTTAATGTGAAGAGCATTGATCCCCAATTCCTTGCATCTCTGGGAAACATCTTGTGCTGCAAGCATAGCTGCATATGGAGATGATTCGTCCCTATCAGCTTTGACCTTCATTCCACCGGTAATGCGGACCATGGTCTCACGCCCAGACAAATCAGTCACATGAATGAAGGTGTCATTGAATGAGGCAAAAATGTGGGCAACGCCAAAAACCAGTTCACCGTCCCTGGTAGCAGGTCCAAGGGTTACATTCTCTTCCTTGGGTTCCCTGGTTTTCCTCTTCGACTATTAAAAGGAACATTATGTAAATTAGAAATAGAACATCAATACAAATATAATCTAACTAGCAAGGATTGTAAACCACGTTTACATGAAACATTTACGCTTTATTAAAAGGATGCCCCCATTACCACTAAGACGTACATAATACCTGAAACATCACTCAATCGTTTAATTCCCCTAGCGGTATAAACAAGTAATTCAAATTAAATAAAGGAGTATTTAAACATCAATTTATCATAATTCCGACCACTGCCACCAATGCATCACGTCTCTAGCAACCTCAAGACAAACGACAATATAGTCAATAGGCGATCAGTGTAAAGCAGATGCCTCTTAAAATGATATTTATACTGAAAAATATGAAATAAAAGAGCGAAATAGAGGAACTAAAATCTTCTATAATCAACATCCCAAAACATAAAACCGTCTGAATTAACCTGAGCAAACAGCAGATTACGCGTTGATTCTAAATCCAATTTTTGAAATCATGAATTGGTTAATGCAACTGAAAAGGATGTCAATTAGGAGAAGTACCATGGCTTTCTGTTGCGAGGGAGGAAGAAAAGAGGTCTGGGTGCAGCTGCTGCCCGAGTGTCAAAAACCCTAATGCCGTGAGAAAATGGAGAGAGAGTGATATATGTAAGGCCTCGAATATATACCTAGGTTTTAGCAGGATGTGGTTTGGCCTATTACAGTTTGATTGGGCTATTCTGACTCAATAATGGGCCCAGGCCCATATTGGATTAGCGTCAACGAATTCTGCCTGTTGCCTATTAGATGGGGATTTGATGTTAAAAATTTATGTAAAAATTTATTATTACTCTAAGCTTCACCGAACACTGGAGTGTTGCCTACATAGATGTCAAGACTATCTTTTTCGAAAATATAGGTCTTTTTTCTTCTCTTAGTTTAAGGAGAATCAATAATTAATTTTTATTTTCCCTCGATGGTGACTGAAACCTCAACCTAAATAATAGTTGAAGGGAAAGTGTCTTACAGGCGTCTTATTAACTAAACTGCCGATCTCAGTAAGTAAATACAATAAGGAACTTAAGGAAGCTGTGAACAAATAGGAGAACAAATAATAATAGGATGATCTTTGCTTAAAGTAAATAAGATTTTATTTATTGGGTTACAATTCAATCACACATCAAATATAGCCACCAACTGTAGTATCACGATACTAAAATGATATAATTAACTCCACAATTAAATGATGCTTTGAGCTATCAAATTCCACAAATATTTTTTAGAGATAGAGATAAACGCTTGCATATCAACAGCGCCTAAACTAGAGAGGCAACTTTGGGAGCCACGATGTCAAGAAGCCCTTTAGGATTGTCTACATGAACCCAGTGCCCCGCATTTGGAAGGACATGAACAGACACTTTCCCCTTGGTTGCATCATCTCGTCTAGAGGCAACGTGTTCGAGCTGCTCTATGATATCTGTGTCCCATCTATCGCTCTTCTCTGCACGTACAATGCCTACCTCCATGCCATTGGGTGGGTGTTCCAAAAGGGGCCAATAATCCATCTCACTAAGATAATTTTAAGAGGAAATATGCATATCACATATTTCACCTTTCAATACAGCCAATATTGAGTGCCAAATTATATTACCTGTAAGATTTAAACATCTGCACAGCGCCATCTAGATTGAATGCCCACGTCTCATGTTCTCCTGATTTCTTGAGGTTGCTTCCTATCCATTGTGATAAAGACTTTGAAAACCCAAGCTTCAGCATATGATCCACCAGCCATCTGCACACATGTTATGGACTGATAAGCCAACTTTAGAGAACAATGCTTCCCTCAAGTTAATAAGTAGTAACTTTTCTATTTATGTCTGGGCAGACATGGATAAGATAAATATTTATACCACCTCCCAAACCTGAAATGCTAGTGCATTAAAGATGCATCTTAGAAAGTGTAGCTTAAAGAACAGACACATTCAACAACTAGAAGCTGGCATTATCTCCACAAACTGAAACTACTTCGAATTAACAGGCTAATATGCAAAGTACGACAATAAACACGGGCATGAAGCATGACCATGGGTCACAGGATTGAACGTCAAAAAAATGCAAAGCTCAAACGTTGCCCCAATCCTCCAATTCCTGCCGTTCATACAAAGAACCTAAAGCAGAAAAAGGTGATTTTTCTGAAAGAAGTAATACACAAAGGACAGAGGAAGTACTTCCTAGATGGTATTTCCGGTGGTAGACTCTGCAAGATCTGCAGAACTTTCTCGACTTCGCCTTCATCATTCCGTGGGATCAATTTTCCAGGAACAGAGTCCAGTACCCAAAGCTGCTCTGCAACAGTTTTACACAGCCGTAAGCCAATAAACTATCCAAAGAACATCAAACTTAAGATTTTGCGTACATGCATCATTCAGCACAAAAAGATAAACATGGAAGATACACATAGCAAAAGCAGACGGGCAGGCTCATTTTTCTGACCTACCAATATTATCCAGAAACCAAACTAAATGCTACCTCTCTTTTCCCCTAATTAGGAGCAAGCCATAACTACTTGAAGAATAATGATATTATAGTATCTTAAACTGTAGAAGTAAATACCTGTTTGGGCAAGTTAACATTATCCCCGTAATCCCCATTAGCACAACTTTGGGCAAACTGCATAGCAACCTTTCCTCCCATGGAGTGGCCCATAACAACATCTGGCCAATCCCAGCCTTCTGCTTTCACCAAATCTGCCAAATCTTTTGCAGCATTTTCCAAATTATGAGGGGGCAGCAGTCCTTCTATTTCAGCAGATTTCCCATGATTCCTCAAATCAACCAGAACCATCCTCCAGGCTGCACATGCATAATAACCATGATTTTCTTTACGAGAAAGGGAGCGTATCATTTCCCCACTGTTCACTCATCTTCCAAATGATCATAGATACATAAATGCCCATTCTATACATAGTAAGAGCAATTTAAAAAGCTTTTCATTTTCAGGTTTTTACAAACTCTACCATGAAAATCAAACCCAATAAAAAAACGTGTAGTCCAACAAGCTTGATCGCGTTAAATCGAAATTCATAGAAGCCATCCAATTACCGAGCTGCGCTAACACATTTTTCTATTTCAGGGAACCATTTCCGAAATGTAACATAAACTGATGAGCAAAAATATACCGCACGCCAAAAACTATAGAAACGGTGGTGCAGCATCTGGTTTCATGCTTAGCAGACTGAAATTGAAGGTAAATTGAGATCGCAAAAGCAACGACGGCGGAGAAAATAAATTTACGCACCGGCTGGGGAGAGGTAGGAAGCGAGGGACCGAGAAAAGGAACGCCAGTTCCGGCCGGAGCCGAGGAGGCCGTGTAGCACGAAGGCCGTGAATTCATAGGGTTTCTCCGGCGACGATTTGATCTCTTCATATGCCAGGTTTTGGAAGGATCGGCCAGTATGGTGGCGGACCGGCGCCGGTCCGTGGAGGAGCCGGTTCAGATTGTGGCGGAGAGCGGCTCCGCTTCGAGCTTTCGACATTTTCTTTCTAACCGATTTCAGTTTTCTGACACTAACACAATTTGTATCTAAAAGCTAAATAAAAATACCAACTCAATTTTGTGGAAAATGGAGATCTGTGGCTGAAGAACGGCGTCGTATAGAAGCAGCCGGTACCCAAAAGCTAACTAACTCATTAATTTTCTGTTTATATGATAAACGTAATTAACTATCAATTAAATTTAAACTAGCCATAGCGATTGAAAGGGGAAAAACATAAATACGATTTTAGCTACTTGTCATATTTCAAGTTTATATTATTGAGAAAATTTCCCTTAATCAAGTTTACTCATCATTTTTCTTTCTTAATAATTACATCAACTATACTAAATCTACAACAATCAAACCACAAATATGATTGTCATGATCACATAAATATTATGGAGAGAAGCACGAGTAATAGAATCATGATCAAAGGATAAATCCAACCTCCACATCTACCCCCATTCTTCTATGGATGAACACTCCACACTAAGGTATCTTTCATGTCATCGTAGTTTGTTGGTGTCATTCTAGGTGTTAGAAATTCATGGCGTTATCTAATGATAAGCAACGAAAAATACAGATAAAAATAAGATGGATGAACAATTTCAGATATGCCAGTCCAATCACGGAAAGCTAGAAAATATGTATTGAACTTTTCGTATTGTAACTGACAAAATATGTTTTCTCATATTCTCTCTTTTCTGTATTATGAGATTATGTGAACTAAAATTCTTAATTTATTTCTCTACTATAGATAAATATATACTAACAGCTCGAAAAATCCTATGCCTATGGGCTTACCATATTTTGTCTGCTTTAATTAATTAATCAGTCCAATTATTAATTAACGAAAATACCTATCCAACATATATATTAATGTAGTCCATATATCTTTCAATCTCCCACTTGGACTAGTATTAGATATAATACAAAACTCTACAAACCAATAGTACACATAAAGTGTGATCCTCTAGACCACTATTATCGACGATGGTCTGATCAAACTCTGCACAAAATTCTTAAATTACGTTGTGCAGCGAACTCCATATATGAAAGACGTTTACGTGAATTTGTTAAAATATCCTTTCATTCATGACCCACTCGATTGAGCATAGGATCTACCATGTGTCTATCCAAATAGCTCAATCACTTTATTTCATATTTATTATATGACTCGTTCGATCACATTCAATTACTTTAATTGAATATATAATTTGCATAGGCCAATGACTTAACAATCAAATAATATAGAGAATTTGAGTGTTCTCTCGAAATTTCAATAGATTAAGGAATCTCATTTTTGGCTCAACTATCATTTCCATTTATCTCATGATGTACCCAACACAAGTCCGTGTCATGTCTTCTGCGGGGAGACAATCATTGTACAAGATCAAAGCACACCACTTAACAAACAAAATGAGTAATGACAGGTCTAAAAACTATCATGTACTCTACATACTAATAAACTATAGATACTTAACAAATGATTTAATAATAGAATATACCAATAGTCTCCAAAGTATCCACGTGTCCTCATGGATATCAAATATCTCCTAGTTGTGAAAACCAATACATTTTCTAACAATGTGATACAGACTATATAATAACCTATGACATATCATTAATATTCTATTTTTGATGATGTCTGTACTGGTCAAAACCTATGTACCGCACTTGAAAACAAAGAGAGAAAATCCATCTCTGTCTATTCTCTCTCTCTGCGAAGTCAATTAACCGTTCAGTTAGGTTTTGGCCAAATTTCGTCATTGTGTATTTCTTTTCTTAAAAGAAGGAACCCCAAATCTTAGAATTGATTGCAAGGAACTAAAGTTCACATGTCGTATGGCAGTTACAAATGCTTATGCGTTGACTCTTGAAATTACAATCCAGACGTATATAAAATGATTTAATCAAAATCCCTTTAAACTGAACTGCAAAGATTCACAAAATCCCTTTAGACTCGAATCCACCATACATCACATTTGCAACAAAGGAATCTGACTTAACACCAATAAAATCCTGATATAGAAAACAATTTCAAGAGAAGTACAAGCAGTAGAGCAATGATGATGATCAAAGGCGAAATGCAGCTCCAAAATGCTGCAACATCTTCATACGGATCATCACCCCATGCTAGGCCTCGTAGTTTCGTGGCCTCGTCCTCAACGAATCTTGCTCGTCTTCAGCCAACTCGATATGCCTTCGAATGCATGGAAAAACTGTCATGTGATTTCTCTCCGATCAAAAGGTCAGAGTGGCCGAAGCCGTCCACCACCACCCTCTCATGCCTACAACCAGGCTGGTGAAGCTTCATGTATTTATTAGCAAGAAAATAAGTTTCTAGAGTCACGAGGAGCACTCTTTCGCCAGACATGTAGAGCGTTGGCAGCGCCATTCTCTCGGGGTGGATGAGATACGTGTTCTTCCTCTGCTGTCCACTATGAAGTGGCATGCAGATCTTTCTCAGGTAGGAGAATGCTGCCATTGGAAGCTTTGTCTGATTCTCCTTGTTCATCCAGTGATGTGCTGCGTGGCTCACGTTTTCGTGCCACAGAATGTGTTGCCAAATATGCCTGAGAAGACCTCACATTCATCACAAGTGAATCTCTCGTGGCGTGGGATTAGGCGTGCTATTGATTTCACGAGGCGTTGTCTGATGCTCGTAGTTGATGTTTGTAGCAGATGCAGTGTCTTGTTCTTGCCCATTATTCCCATTGAGATCTGCACGTTTTTTGACTTGTTGAAATAGTGTGACCTTTTTTTTATTTTTTGGGTGTGGAATGTAGAGAAAAGAGGCTTACTGGAATAAGGGGCAGCCACATTTTGATGGATGAGGACATCGTGAGCTTGAAGAACATCAAAGAGTTGGTACAAGACAGAGAGGCAATGTGCTTGGCTGAAACATGGCCTCCCATTATAGATATGTGGATGGCTAAACCTCCCACGCAATGTGCAACGACGTGTACTTTTATGGATTCCTCGTACAGCTCGATGATCTTCTTCATTGCTGCATAGAATCATTGCTGCATAGAAAGACAACATTTTAATGTAGGAAAATGAAAATTTCTGTTTCTTTCACACATGAATTTACCAGCTGGGATGTCTATTCTGCCAATATCTTCAATAGACAAGTCGTTTGAGGCGTTAAGGGGTGCAGTCTCGTTCGTAGCAGCAATACATAATGCCCCTCTAGTAGCAAAGTTCTAACAATATCATTTGGCTCATATGGTAGGGAAAATCTTTCAGTTGAGTAGCCACTAAGTAGCAGGATGCGATAATGTTTTCTTGCGCCGTCAAGTTCTCGTGAATGGTGGCTTCGCACTGCTGGCAGATGATTATACAGTCATCTTCTGCAAATCTAATGATAATTGTATGAAAACAGAACAAACAAAGGTGATAGTCAACTGTATCTGTTGATGTGTTCACCTGTCTCGGTCTTGTGAATCTTGCTATTCGGATAGGGTCCTTGAGCTAAATCCAAATGGGTGAAGCTGATGTGGCTTGTTCGTGGTACTTGCATGATGTAAGTCCTAAGGAGGGTTCGCGTTAAAAGAGACACAAACTCAATCCTGCTTTTGCCCTCAAGAGTGCACGCGCTTTTCAGAAGGTCTAGCGCAGAAATGTGAAGGTTCCCTTTTAGATTCATCGTCTTCTCTCCCATTTGATCACTGATTTTTCTTAAGTTAACATCCAATGTGGTGGATTCTCTCCATGTGTATAGCGCTAGGAAGTAAGGATTCATGACCTTTCTCCCTTCAAGAACATATCTGCACAAAACGCTTTTTCTTTTTTGTCAATCTGCTTACTTTCATGAATTTTAAATAAAATGTGAAGATGAAATCAAATCAAACCTTGAACCAGATGAAGCTGCAAGGAGGAGATGATAATGCATATACTGTGTAGAAGGTGTTCTGCTATTTGTTGTGCACATTTGAACTTCTCCATGAAGGATATTCATCTTGTCCATTTCTACACTCTTGCATATGATGTGGCCACTTATTTCGCCTTGCAGAAGGGAACGACACTTCCCAGCTCGTGCAGGTTTAAACCTCAGCTTGAGATAAGCTGTGTAAGGCATTCCACCAACTTGCCCTCTCATGGTTTCTTTCGCCACAACTTCCGACACGTGGCTCATCTCCATCTTAATTTTAGAATTGAGCCCTCGTTCCCCAAAATCTCGAATATACTTCTTTCACCTTTCTGGACTAGCTTCCTATTCACATACTCAGCTGCAGCAGCAATAGTGAGACACGGATTGATTCCAACCAAACAAGGTATTAAGGAGACGTCGCACATAAAGTTCAGCGTGCACCCCTTTTGGAGACGTGCAAAAACTTGACCATCCTGATTGCAGACGCCAGATGAAGCTTCTGATGATGCAATACAACCTCCTAACAGATGCGCAGAAGTGCTCCTGTATCGTGACATGAAAAAGTTCCTCCGTGCTTCTTTGAAAGTTTTTGGAAAGCTTCAATCTTTCGTGGCAGCAGAGGATCACGTGGAGGCTGAAATGTGATCCTATTACCAAAAGTGAGTTGTCCACTGCTGTCATCATATCCCATTGCATTTAGGACCATTTATTGACCTTGCTTCAAGCCTACAACGTGCTTTAAGACGTCTATCATGTCATGTAGGAACCGGTTGCTAGATTGCTATTTATATGTTGTGATTCCTTTGAATAGGAAACACGGATATGCAGTTGGAATCATAGCACTCTGCAGCAAAAAAAAAAAAAACAGAGAAAAATCATTATTTGGAATATTATGCTTGTGTACAAGAAGTCTGCTTAAGAGGAGATTGCTCGTTGATTCACCTGAATGGTGAACCCCAATGATGAAATATACTACGAAGAAATGGATGGTCTCTGTCTCTCTTGAAAAGGTAAACCCAAAAACTGTGTCTCATTTACACAAGCATTTAAAGAGGCTGAGCTTCCAGCATGAAAGGCTACATTACTTCCTGAGCCAAGCTTCTGTGATGTTGACAATCCTCTCAAACGCTACTGGAATAGTATTTTTGCTGTACTAAATACTCCAGCTGCAAGAAGGGATGACGTAAGCTATATTTTTTCATGCAAAAATGAAGTTATTATCCTCTAAATGAGCATACCTGAAAGTATAACTATATCAGATGCTACATAGTCAAGTTCATTGAGAAATACAAGCCATCGCTGTTTGCTTCTTGCTTTGAATCCTCCTTTCTCTTTGCAGATATAGTTGTCGTTTTTTACCACATACTGAACCTCACTTTCTATTTTTATGGTGCATCCTGCCTGTGAAAATATTTCAAAGGTTGATGAGAGATATCATCATATTAAGTGGGAAAAAAAATTGATTTGATTAGAAACATACTTCAATGGCTGAGACCAAGTAAGTTTTATCAGTAGAGTTTTTAGCATTGTAAGGACATCCAGCAAGGCAGTTTCCGCATGCTAGACAGTTTAATGGTTGTTGTCTTTCTAGATTCTTCCATGTCGAAGTTTATGCTCAGTTTCACTTGCTCGTGGATGTTCTTATCATACTCGTTGTTGACCACTTGTTGCATGATATTGGAATTCTGGAACACCATTGGAAGACTCTGTACCTTTAGCATCTCTGACACAGAGGCCTCGTATCCGTCCCAGTCTTTTTCCCAGGGCTCGGGCCATTTAGGATCACTTCGTGCATGAATTGTTGAAGGTAGCATAACTCCTGCATTTACTAGCGAACCTCCACCTAAGCCACAGGCTGTTGTGGCTAGAGAATCTTCTTGTATATGTACTTATAGTCCAAGACAGTATTGATTTGGATTTTGTTATGTTTAAGTTGAACTCATCAAGATTCAAGAAATTAAATATTTACTAATGTATAATGCATTTGGCATGCTTGAAATCAACTATTTGTGCTAGAATGCTAGGAATATTCTCAGCTGCAGGTTTACTGTTGCAATGCATCAGGAAAAAAGAATGAAAAATATTCTTGTATTTAAAGAATAGGGTAATATGTGTGCAAGTGTATGAATTTGCATTGAACTTGCAGCTCAACTTTGCTGATCCAAAAAACAGGTAAAAAATGCTATGCACCAGAAAAATTGTCTGAGAAAATCCCTGACGCTTCAGATGAAACAAACCTGAAACAGTGCATCTTTAGGGCCGATGTTGATTCTCATGTTCGGGTTTTCCAACCTAAAAGCAGACAAAATCTTGAAAATGTCTGTTGGAAAATCCTTAGCTTCCCATTTACGCCCTTTCTTGAACAAACACACCTTGAAACCTGCCACGGACAACCTACAAACAGCAACGGGGCCTCCATATCCGGAGCCAACAACTATAACATCATAACCATCACCATCAAAGAAATCATATGTATGTAGCTTCTCCATTATAATACAAGTTTATAGATCGTGCATATAATATGTCAGTGTGTGTTTGTGTGTGTGAGTGGTTAAGTATTAGTAATGCATTCTATTGACTTAGATGTGGACAAAAGGAACTTTAGTTAGATTCAGATGACTTTAACAGGATTCTCCGGCTGTCTCAAAAAAGGATTAAAAAAAAATAGGAGCTAGATTCTTCCGTGCTCTTGCTTGAACACAGCTGAGAAATAGTGATTTTTATATTATTATTGCATTTGAAAGATGACGAAATAACTTAGCTGCCAGTCATAGGTATATGCTCCAATAAAATGATTTTCCTGATTTGACAGAATAATGAAATGGATCAAGATTAATGAAAGTCTGATTACGTTTATGATGCACTACCATTGATTCACAAACTGATTGTAATCATAGGATTTTGCTTCTTCACCAGCGTATGATTGTAACTCAGTAGTAGAGTTCGAGCTAGTCAGGATTTCTATTCTGTAACATTTTGACAGTAATCTGGAAAATATATGATGAACTTCCAAGATCACTTTTATCACACAAAATAAAGATTATATTGAACAGCACAGCATACATCAGAACATTTTCTGATTATAACTATTTTAAATTTATAGACAATGTTAGTATGTAGTAAAACTGAACACAGAGAAATTTAACCATATAGTACTTGGATAATGCTGAAAATATGTAACAAAATTTTACAACCTCGTCTGTAAATAAGTTAGAGTCTTGCTATTTCGACACACTTCTTCAAAGCCTCCAACAGGCTTCTCATGATCCGTGGCTCTCCAGGAGGCGATTGATCTTTCTTGGGCCCGTTTCGTATGGCTCTAAAGACTGGAGCAGAGCTATCAGTTCCTGGAAATACCAAACAATCTATGTACACGAGGACCTCCGTCTCTGCATCTCCAATAGTAATGAAACCAAGCCTAGCTCCACCGGGGATTTTGTCAACCTGCTCGTATCCATAAACAATGATCGTCATCAACTACCAAATTAAATAACTATTACCATGAATTGCCTAAACCCTTATGGTTCAGAAGTTTGAAACCACCAATCACCAACCTTGAGTGGCAATGGCAGCGGTAAATTAGCGCCTTGGCAGAGACTGTTCCCCCACTGTTAAAAACATCAGAGATTCTAATGAGTGATTAGGACAAGGAAACAGATACAGAAATGCTTTGTCTCCAACAATAATCTAAAAATCAGTTCAACCAAAAATTGACCAAAATATTATCCAAAATCATTGTTCAATCATGCCTACATTTGTTTTATGCTTACCGAGAAACAAAACGTAAGAACACAATCAGCTTCCCAACAAGCTAATCAAACGATGATAACGATCGTAAGACAACAATTCTTGTCTCAATTCCACATAGTAATGAACTTGTTGAATACAACGAAACTGTCTGTCTCTGAATACTATGATTTCTCTAAATTTACACTGTTTGTAAGTAAACATATCTGTCATTCAACCAGGCACCTAATTATTAAGTACAATACAAATCCTAGCACCAATATTTCTCAAACCTATGTTTTTGTTTTTGTGTGTTTGCCCTGCACAATATTTTTTTTTTTTTAAAAAAAACAAGATTATATGTCACTGCATTTTGGCACGTGCATTACCTGAAACAACAATGTCTCGAATCTAGCAACATCGGTGTTGGAGGGAAGTTTCATGGTGCCTAGAGAAACTCCCTCTTCATCGTCTACAGGTGAAATGCTATCTGCTGATGAGGCCTTGAACACTGCAGCTAGATTATGTTTCCTTGAAAATTCGGCTGGATTAAGGAACTGAACGATGTTAGTAGAGGTAATGAATGTGGAAGGTTTGGGCTTAACAGGGAGACATGGTGAAGATTTGAGATGGGATGCATGAGCTATGTAAACAATGTGTCTAATTGCCATGGAAGCCATGGCTTCTTTGTTTATTACTTGCTGTGTGTAGTGTGTGTGTAATGAGTATGTGTTTGTTGTTCATGTTATGTGGTGCTAAAATGGCCTAGGATATGATATATGGATAGGAATTTCACGTTCGAGTTCAACCGTGGGGTCCGCCCATATCTCCCCCTTGGGTGTGAAACGAACTGGTCCATTTTAATTTATTTTTTATTCTATTAGTATGCCACTACTAAAACAATTTCAGAATTAACATTTTTTTTATAATAATTGTTGGTGCAAACAAATGGTACAACAGATGTATTATCATCGGTTTAATCTCAGTCGAAGTTGCGTTTGGACATTTTCCATCATTAATTCGCGTCGTATTTCATTGTTTGTTCTATTTCAAGAAAAATGAGTGAAGAATGAAAATTAGTGCATGATGCAGGATGCAGGATGCAGGATGCAGTATACAATACTATATCATGACAGTACAGTTGGGCTATTTATGACAAACACACACTGTTCTTTACCCGTCATACAGAAATAATTCCAATGATAAGTAGAAACATGTGTGGTAAGTCAGCGAGCCATACACTAATGGGTTTCACATCATCTAGCAATGAAAATTATATAATTCAATTAAAAATCTTATCATAATTAGAGATTATAACAAAGAACAAAAGTGCGACTAAACAATAGGGTCTAAATTACAAGTCGACAATGAAAATGGCTATAGGGTCTGTACAGTAAACAACCGCGAAATCCGCCTGTAGGCGACCAATAGGAGTCACCCATGCATCTTCCTCAGAGGAGAGTATCTCTAATGGTACTTCATTTCATTAAGATGAGCAAGCTTCGAGCTTTGGAAGAAGACTACGCCAAGCACTGGCAATACTGTTAGCCATCTGTGCCTGACCCAGGGCAAATTCATGGAAAGCCAGACCTAAATCTACTGTCTTTTGCTCTTGGAATCGAACGATTTCTTC
Source organism: Monilaria moniliformis (assembly GCA_034509125.1). Taxonomy (NCBI): domain Eukaryota; kingdom Viridiplantae; phylum Streptophyta; class Magnoliopsida; order Caryophyllales; family Aizoaceae; genus Monilaria; species Monilaria moniliformis. Next base: position 15,819 of record JAYDZE010212976.1, read on the forward strand.
ATTCATTAGCTTCACAATTTTCTCGAACCTTCTCCATGCCTCTGCACCCTCAGCTTTTAGCTGCAACAGAAAACCAATTATCAAACAGACAATGAAAGATCCAACAAGTAGCACGAAAAGAATGTCATGACATCAGCGACTACCTCCTCGTATTCATGCTCCTCATTGTGCAGTTTGTCTGAACGGACTAACCTGAGCTTGTTCCTGCATATAAATATGCCCTGTCAAGCTTCTAAAGAATTTGACTATTAAGTCTTTAAAACCAAAAAGATTGAAAAGCAAGGCCCTTTTCTTAGGGCGATGAAACAATTGGGCAGCTTCATACGCTTTCCTGTTTCTGTTTCTGTTTCTGTTTCCAGATAAATAATCTTATTGATACAAGTTGAAGTGAAGAAGTTAGGGAACTGTCAAAACAACCTCTCTTAATATAAGAAGCAAATATATCAGCGAGCCAATGTTATATATCACAAGATCCATAAAAGAAATTGAAAGAGTTAGGTAGGATTTAAGGGACCATACATATCTATTTCCTTAAACTTAATTGCTTCAGCCAGTTCGCAATGCTGCTTGAATGCATTTGCTCTTTCTGCTATTGTTGCCTGTCCCAAAATCAACATTGAGAACAATCAATTTTTTAAGAGTAAGTTAGGGAATTGTCAATGCAGTATTTTCAGGCTCCATAACTCAACAAATATCACCCTCGAATTTTACTAGATTGTTGACTTTTTTGTGTGATTTCGAATAGGGCCTCCAATTTTGGACACGATACGAACACGCACGAAATTAATGGAATAGTGTCAAGCCTTATCGTATTCGGATCCTTATTGTGTCTACACGATAATTACGTGTCGGGTTCGTGTAACCCATTATCATTAATATTATTATTTTTATTAATGAAATTTTTTAATTCTTTGTCTATTAGTTAAGGTTTATTTCAGTATTTGTCTATCGGGTCGTTACTGTGTCGTGTCAACACAAATTAAATCATGTTGCTATCGTGTTCGTATTGTGTTTGTGTCGAGGGTTTCCATAAAGTGTCATGTTCGGGTTTGCCTTATCGTGTCGACATAATAACGATGAGACACGCACGATTGTCAGGCCTACTTTCGAATACATACTCCCAAGTTTCAACTTCTTAGAAAACGAAGCCTGGTGTTAAGAATATTGCTATACTTCTCTAAATTGAAAGCATAGACTTACCTTAATAGACTGCACAGAACGCACGTAATCTTTTAAAGGTTCTTCAAAATTCATCAAGAGGTTCTGAGCCTAAAAACAGGAAACGAGAAGTTAAGCAATCATTTCATTTTAAGAACTAATAATACAAATCACTCAAAAAAAATATAATACAAATCATACCTCTTTCTGCAGATGAACTGACAAAACCTCTGATTTCGCACCCAGCTCAGAAAATGCCTTGCCAAGAGCATTCCCTTCACATTCACCTAGTAGCTTCACTGCCTTACCAAAGTCTGATAAAGATTGTCCTAATTCTGTGGTAATGCAAAGAAATTGACAATCAAATTGAGAAATATGTTTGAGGAGAAAAGGGAAAGAGAGAAGACAAGGGCAGGTGGAACAGGCATAAAAATAGCAATTAAGAAATAAGTTCTGCTAAACAATTAGTCATTTCTAACATACCCCTGTGCCTCTTCACAAGTCGGTAAGCATGCTTCTGCGCTTCAGCTAGGTGATCTTCAAGCTGAAAAACATAATTCTTAAGATTCTCATATTCAGGGTTTGATTCTTCAACCGGTTTCTCTTTTCCAAGAACGACATCACTCACTTTGGACTGTACATCCTGCCAACATGAAAAGGCTGCTATTTGTCATATATGAAATGCTTCACCCGTTGCCCGATAGACATGATATCCGGTGGGGGATTACTAAGATCATCTAAGAAAAGCACATAATGAATAATTCAAAGCAGCTAGTATAATCCTTCAGTCGCAACAAAAACATATTGAAACAACATCTGGTGCTGGCAATATGAATTAATTAAACTCAAACTAGCATTCTTTACAGGCTAGTTGCTCCAAAGCCTCCAATTAAAATAGTTACTAATCCAGCATAAATGTGATACCTTGAAAATCTGCATCAAATCTGCTGGTTTTTTCTTGAAAATACCAGTTTCCTGGGATCTTGCTCTTTCCATAGTCTGCAGATCACACAAAAAAATATTTAAGAAACTAGAATAAATATAAGAAAATAGGAATAGACTTTAATTCTTAAAACTGTCATGAACAATCTTTGAAGATATCCTGCGAGCGAGAACCCAGAAGTTATTCGAGATTATTTATTCTGGGGAGTAACCCCCTTTTCTCTTTTGAGATTCTTTGCATGTATTGACTTCTGCCTATAGTTATTTAAAATTATCAGTTATTTCCATTTCAACTGATCTATACTTCTAAGAGGTTATAGCAACTAACTGAAACAGGTAAAAATGGACAAGGAAATCATTAATTAAAAGACCAGGCAAGAATTAGCAACATATATAATCAATTTTGAATTCTTTCCTGCATAACAACATTACAACATTTAAATTAGCAGAGAATAGATACTCTAAAACTATCCCACTTATTTTTATAATATGTCGAGTATTGTTAATTTGATTCCTCAAGCAGAGAGGGTCTTTAAATCTGATTACTATGGCAAAAATTGGAAGATGTCAAATTGAATTTGAAACTAGAGTGCTTCAGACAAACCCCTGGCTTGCACATGCTCTTCTCATGGAGTTCTATATAATGCATGATTCTCCGTCTCTAGAAAGCAACCACAAATTCAAATGCTCCATTTGATTTATCGGTCGAATACAGTTCCAGCTGATAAAATTACCTGCTCATCAACCGTCAAAAAGATTCTTAAATCCTCACTATGTTGAAGCTCCTGATGTGAAGCTACGCGGTTGACAAACACATCCAAAGCTTTACGCCTCATCTCAATGAACTCAGCACTAAATCTGAACTTCTCTGTGTGCCAGAAGCCAATGTTATGCTCATCATTAGTTCAAAAATCTTGAAAATATATGAAGTCCACAAATCAGCTTCATCTATGTCAGCTAGTTCGATGAGAAGCACAAGCATAGGCATAAGCAAAAGCAAAAGCAAAAGCAAAACAACTTCTTCAGCTGGAAAAGATGGTAAATATCTACAACTGCTGATGAGGAAAGGAAAGACACAACTTCAGCTTATTACCTACAGTGCTCTTCTCTGGAACAGGAGGGATGAAGACACCCTTGTACTTTTCAAAAAGGTGGTCTCTAAGCCAAACAAAGTCATTGTACCGTCGGATAACAATTTTTTCAGGGCCATCATATTCAGGGAAGTTCGTCTGCAGACAAATGTTGAAGTTTACTATCTTATGAATCTAGGTTAGAATCGTGAATTTAAAATGTTACAACAACACCAAAGCTAAATAAAAAGGAAAAAGGCCACTATAAAGTTCGACAGAGGTGCAAAGATCCAGAAGTTCATGGTAACAATGTGAAGATAGCATAAAAGAAATCAAAACACTATTTGTAGAACTCATTTTTGTTTAACATCTTTCCACCAAACAAAATTTATAGTCTAAATGGACACTGTAACTAAGTGCAACTTATTGAATTAGATGTCACTAGTCATCGTATTATGAATAAAACGTATATCATTGCCTACCAATGTAATGCAACCCCTCAAAATAATGACCCTATTAGGCTCTTGTTCAGCATATCTTCGCACTTTCATTCTATAAGCATCATGCATAGTGGTATCGATTGCTATACTGTGATATACCATATTGCTTGCCTCGTGGACTAACAGTATCCAATATCGACTCTGGTATGCTCTCGTTCAGTCTATCTTCGCATTCTCATTAAAGGCGACTGACTGTACTAATTGTTTTATTCAGCAAATCATATATTTGCAGCATCTTTAGGAAGATGATCATTAAACACAAACTGGCGGGACCGAGAGACCTTCGACTTTCAACCAGCTGCTAAGGTAAACTGATTACCATGGCCACATACAAATGGAAACCCAAATACGCTGATGTGTAAAATGTCGATTATGTACACATGCACATTATAATTTAAAAATATTACCCTGGTGATGACTTTGTAAGAGATGTAAGCCTGAACTCCATTTCCCATCTTAGCTGGATCGAGCACGGATACCGTTATATACGGTGACCGTGACGACGGGGATCGAGGACTTTGCACCAACGGCCCTGATCCACTTTCCTGCTGCGCATATTCATCTCAATTTCACAAAAAATTGCAAATCGAACGGGAAACACGAACTAATAATTATCCTAGCATAAGGTGACAGTTCACATATTTCCGATATCGATTAAGAGAGACGATGGTGCTGGCGCGTTTCATAGTTACCGTGTTTATCATCTTCGTGTTCCAGGTAGAGGCCAGTCTGAGGCTAACCTACGCCGCGTGGAGCAGCTTATTTGTCGGCGGCGACTGAAAACGGGTACGGCTCGAAAGTGGAGACTGCTACGCTACGCCACCGGGGGCGCGTTTGGGGAGAAGACTTGGATATTATCTGATGGACCCACTCATAATTTTCCGATTTTCACTAAATCTTGTTCCCCGTTTTACTATTCAACAATGCCGTGTTTCTCTTTGCCCAGCGTTGTTGATAAAAAGTTAAAAACAAATACTCTGTTCTGTATCTATATAGCACATTTTAGACATAATTATGTCATATTCATTTATGAATTACCATAGTTTTGCAATCCACCGTAATTTACATACTATTTGTAAAAAACATCAATTATCAAAGGGCAAATTGCCAGAAAAACCACAAAGTTTGGTCAAATTCTGGTCAGTCCCACAAGTTTTAAAATCAGCCGATT
>JAYDZE010213087.1:0-20654 GCA_034509125.1 Monilaria moniliformis
CAACGGATTTGGAATTGAATTAGAATATCATAACTTCTAATTCAATTCCATATAATTGCAATTCCAAATCAATTCCACCAAACGGACCCTAAAGAAATTTGAATCTAGTCGCGTAAATCTAAACATTAAATTTGAACTATTTATCTAAGAAAAATGAATTTATTATAAATTTGAATTATTGGAGACATCATTTTAACGTTTTAAAAACTACATCTGAATGACACTGTAATTTGAATAGTGATCAATTATATATAAAATTAAGGTTAATAGTATTTTATGTTCTTAATTTTTAGTGTATTTCAAAAAAAAATTAAATTTTTTTTCATTAAATGTCCCTAATTTTCAGTATTTTTCAAAAAATGTTCAACTATTCAAAATTTGGTGGCGAAAAGTTGATTCATCTCGTCGGAGTTGGAGGTAGAATTTTTTTCCACCTCAACACATGAAACAACGACGTTTTAGCAAAAAACAAAAAGGCTAATAGTGTTTTGTATTCTCAATTTTTAGCATACTACATAAACTGTCCCAACTTTCGTTTTTTCTTCAAAGTGGGGGATATATTTTGGGAAAACACAATTAATTCTTTTTATTTTTTGCCAAAACGACGTCGGCGAAATGAATCAACTTTCCGTCATCGGATTTTGTATAGAGGAGCATTTTACATAAAATGCTGAAAGGTGGAGACAGTGGACCCAAAAAAATAGACATTTTCTCAAATTTACTTAAAGTTTGAGACATAAAACACTATTAATTAAATAATAATAATAATAATAATAATAATAAAATAACATAAAACTCTTTAAGTTATTCCGAACTATTGGTGTATTTGTTTATTTATAATTTCGAATAATTTGAATTGAATTATAGCATTAACTATTCGTAGCAAAGTGGAATCTAACATGGGAGCTGGAGATTGGAGAATACTTTTCGATAATCATGTAAAAAGGCCAGCAATGAATGAAGGGCGAATCCCGCAGGTGAAGTAAGCGGAGAGAGAAAGTACCTATCCATCTGTCAAAACTCTCCCTCACCCTCTCCCTCTCTCTCAAATTTATAGACGGAAAGAAAAATCCAACAAAACCACCATAGGACGAGGATCCTCCGTGCGACTGACTCTCTGTACTGTCGAATCCCCGTATAAAACTATTCTCTCTCTTCTCTCTCTGTGCTTAGACCTGTAATTCTTTCTAGTGTTGACATTTGAAGTCTGAAGATAAAGAGAGAGAAGAGCTAAACTATGGTGCTTAGTTAAAAGGTGAACTTTTCGGAAAACCTTTGTTGTTGGCTTCTCTTTTCTTTGCGTCTGACTCTGTTTCTTGATGGGTTTGCTTTTTTCGTTCTTTAATGCATGTGGGATTTCTAAATTCTTCAACTTTTCTTTTTGTTCCTCGACAGATTTCTGTATTTGTGTGTTTTATTGCAATTTCGGCATCTGCTTCTCGAAAGAAACAAAGCTTTTGTTACCGAGTTGTCATAAAAATTTGAACTCTCCTTTCTGCATTTTTTGACCCCTTCTTTTCAAGAATGTAAGCTTTTAAATTAAAGATATTTCTCTCTTTTTTTGGCAATTTTGTTCAAAGTTGAGCTCTTTTTGTTCTGACCAGAAAGATTTATCTGATGTGAGTTTTGGGAATATTTATGATTCAATCATTAACATATGATTTAAGTCTCTTAGCTCATTTATTGAAAAGCAATAAAATTTCTATTAATCTTCTGTCTGTTTTTTTTTTCAAGAGTACTTAAATTTAGTTTCAGTTGCCATCTGATTTGAAGAAGTAGAAGTTATGACTAGTTTATAACTTTTCTGATATACATGTACACTGTACATTGATTCAATGGATTGTTGTCTTGTATTCATTTTCTTCAAGAATATATTAACGGAATAAAAAAGTAACCTTTTACCCCATTTTGTTAATTAAATATATCGAGTGTTCAAACTTAGTCCGACTAATTCTTAGTCTTAAATTTAGTTCATTTTTCGATGTGATTTGAAGAAGTAGAAGCTGTGGTTTATAAGCTGTCTGATTTATGTTCATTGTATACTGATTCGATAAATTTTTTTTGCTCATTCATTTTCTTGAAGAATAAAAAAGTGATCTTGATGTAGATCTTGTTTAGCTAATGTTGCAGTTGAATTGAGCAAAGAAAAGAGTGATGGAAGACGACATATTTTCGAGCATTGCAACTAGTGGACAGATTGAGCCTAAGTTTCAACAAAGATTTCAGAAAAACTTTGTGCTGGTCCAGAACATTCTGGACCAGAACAGGCTGTTGATAAATGAGATCAACCAGAACCATGAGTCGAAGATCCCAGACAAGTTGTCGCGCAATGTGGGACTGATTAGGGAGCTCAACAACAACATTAGAAGGGTGGTTGACCTGTACGGCCATCTCTCCGACTCTGCCAGATCAATGGAGACCTTGTCTGAAGGGGAGTCGGCCGGGACAACTAAGTCCGATGGGAGAGGTGGACTAAAGAGAGTTAGGTCTGGCAATTGATCATATCTGGGGTTGTTTTGACCCCTTCAAAGTTATGAAGCTTCGATCTTGTGGCTTAGCTATGTGACATTTTCTTGGCCTTAATCTTGATGATGAGGTTTTCTTGCATTATGATTAGTCAACTGTTGCTTATGTAACTTGCTGTATTGAATCAATGGTCTGTGGAAAAAGTAGAAAATCTCATTCTTTTGCCTTAATCTTGACAATTGAACTTTTCTTGCACTAAGAATAGTCGATACACTTAATGTAATTTATGCTATTGAATTAATGATATGTTGAGTGGTACGAAATTTCATTCTTATCGCTTCATTATGTGACATTTTCTTGGCCTTAATCTTGATAAAGAGCTCTTCTTGCGTTGAGATTAGTTGATACACTATGTAACTTGTCTTATTGAATCAATGATACCAAATTTCATTCTTATGGCTTCAATATCTGACATTTTCTAGGCCTTAATCTTGATAAAGAGCTCTTCTTGAAGCTTTTGAAACCATTCTGATTGAACACTGAATCTGATGGTAGAGTGACTACACGTGATTAAGGTCTTCCTACTGTCGTATCTAGGGTTGTTTGATCTGTTGAAAGGTACAAAATCTGCTATTGGAATGTGTTCATGAAACCTACTGCTTGTAGACAATGAAGGGTTTAGATTTATCATCACCTAGATGTTGCTACTCAAACTAGTAAAGAAAAAATGGGCAACATTTCACCTTTTAGTTTGCAGTAAAAGGATAGGTTGATCTCGAGTAACCATTAAGCTCGAGCTTAACAACTTATGGACTCATTGTAAGTTGATAAGCATAAACATATAAAAATATCTCCTGATGAAGTTTTGAAATGCTAATTTATATCGACTTTTAGCAGCCACAAAAAAACTAGATTCTGATTGTGAAGAATATTAGTATTAGATTATTGACTAGTGTTTTGTCCCATTTGATGTTTCTCTCTTAAATTTGTTGTTTTGCTGACAGAATCATACGAAAAAGAATCTTGGACAAAAAGCTAATCTTGATTAGATTTAAAGGGTTTGTCTGAATTCATTAGATTCTTGATTGATGGATTATGATCATACTTTGCATCGATTGGAGGGTAATTTTGTCTTTTAAAAATTGGACATATCTTTCAAACTTGTACAAATAATACTACAAACATAATCTTTTTCTTCAATTATCGTCGGATTCGAACCGGGTCTCGACCAGTCAGACCGTTGGATTTCGATTTCGAGCTCCTACATCGATATTTCTATCAAAGCAGCAAAACATTTTTTCCAGTCCGAAACCTTCTCGTCACCGTTAACCACCTGTTGCACGAGCAAACAAACTCCAATTTATAATAATAAAAATAGGATTTGAGAAAAAACTGCATGAGAGAGAGAGAGGAGTAGTTGTATTTCCAAACCTCAAATAGCAATCCATTCTGAGGGGCGTTGTCTAATGCCTCTACACAAATGAAGGCAGCATCTTCTTTGCTAAGACTTCCCTTTGATGCACAACCCTGTCATCCATATTTTCTCGTCAATCCAGAAAATTCCTATGAATTCATATACAGGTCATCGGAATATTTTTGTATTTAAAAACAAGCAGTGGCACCCCCAATATTTTTGTCTAGTTCTGTAAGGTATGCAAAGCATGTGCAAGACCCAAACCTCGACATGAAAAAAATCAAAATACCTCATCAAAGCAGAAACCTTGTTGCCCTCCAGGGGTATTTTTCAGGATCCCAGTTCTGATGATGGTGTAAGGGACACCAGAGGCCTTCACCACATCCTCATCTTGCTCGGCTAGTTTCCTGGCTTTGCTGTTCATGACGGCTTGAATGCCGCTTGAATCCCTATAAACAGACAACTGAAAACCTTCACACACTCACAACATCAGACATGTGTTTGTTGAGGTTGCAGAGCTAGATTCATGTCTGTAATTTGTGATACCTGAGACAATAAGATCACATGCTGCACGCCTTTCCAGCCATCAATGTTGTACAAGCTTCCTTCCTATATTTTTTTTTTTTGTAAAATTTATATCCATAAATGCATTGATGAAGTAAAACACAATGTTTTAAGGGATACATACAACAGGGCATATAACTGCACGGACGCCTTTAAAGGCCTTCTTCAAGAAGGTCTTCTCCTTTGGATCTCCAGACAAAGACTTCAAAACAAGCTTCTTGTATCAGATTTAGACAGCAAAGTGAAACAAACGAACGAGCAACGAGCAATCTGTAAGGAGAACACGTGCACCAACCTCAACATAAGCGCCAAATGCTTCCATGGCAACGCGCTTGTCCTTCACAAGAGCTTTTACTCGAAGTCTTTTGACAATTAGCTAGAGTATAATCATCTGTGGCAGAAGTGAAAGATCGAACAACAAAGTTTCAAAACATGACAGCAGAATACCGTTTCTCATGTTCATAAACCTAATGCAATCGAGACTAATAAATTCTGATCATATATATAATATCATCACCTGACCAATCTCATTGTCCCCATCAGTTACTAACACTGCATCTCTAACTTCAGTTTCCTCTGTTTCGAGATAAGAAAATGATTTAACACGATCATCAACAACAAAAGATTAACAAAAGCAATAAATATGCTAAGATATAAGACCTGAAGCCTCATCTTCATTCAGTTCATCTCCATCTTTCTCAAGAATATCAGGTGCTCCATACCATTTCCTCAACTTTGGTCCACCTACATGTGCGACAAACACATTCTTACTCAGCAGGTAGGGTTGTAAACGAATCAAATCTTGTGCGCACACTATCATTTCAAGCTCGTTTGAACTTTTGTCATCTTTAAGAAACATGTCTGAGCTTGTTCGATTATTTTCCGAATCAAGAAGAAACAATAAACTACTAATTCAAGCTTGATTGAATGCTCATCACGGTGTCAAACTATGCTGGAAGTTGGTTCAGTACCAATCAAATCGAGCTTACAACTAAACCATTATAATACCGCAGATGACCAAATTACATTTCAAAGACAAGATTTTAGTATATGAACCAAATCTAGCAAGCACACTGCCATTTTAAGCTCACTTTAATCGATCTTTACGAATCGTGTTTGAGGTTGACTGATTATTTACCAAATCAAAACGTATAAGTAAACTATCAGCACCAAGCTTGACTGAATTTTCATCGCGGCTTTCACAATGCGATTCGAACATAATCAATCAAAACGAAACCCTTAAACCACACAATAAATTACATTTCCAACACGTGAATTCAGCACATAAATTTTGAAATTGAGCAAATCCATTTAGTGAAAAATAGTCGAAAATTGTAATGAACAAAAATTGTGAAAATGAAAGAGCGCCGAACCTTCAATGTAATCGAGAATCTGGTCCATGAAGCCCAGCTTCTTCTTCTTGGACGAGAAGCAGGTAAATGAGAGGCGCTTTTCGAAAGGGGAAGAGGGTTTGGCATTCTCGAAAGCGCGGTTGCCGTAGAGGGGCGAGAGAAAGAGAGCTGAAGCCGAACCCGCCATTGATGGAATTCAGCTGTTTGCTTGTTTTGTGCTTCCCCACCAATTTGCTGTTATCTGCGTTCCGTCTCTCGTCCAATAGTTCTAATTTTGGGCTTTGGAGTGAGACCGCTTTACGATCGATAGTTAAAATTCAGTTGTACCTTTTTTTTTTTTGGCAAATTGCTCGAAAAATAATGAAATTTGGTTAAAATTTGGTTAATTATGCAACTTTGAACATCAGTTGCTAATATCATAATTTTGAGATCTTTTCTAATTTTTTCACGATGAAAAAATCCGATATCATATGTGTCTTAAAATATTGACATGGCTAATTAGTTGGTGCAGACTTGTCTGATTTTCAAACTTGTGGACTCACCATAATTTGACCAAATTTAGTGGTTTTTCAGGCAATTTGCCTTTTGGATAAAATAAATATTTTTTTTATTATTTTTCTTCTTCTTTTTCATTTCTTATGAAAACCATTTCCCAACCCCCAACTCTGTTTGTCTCTCTTTCTCTGCAATTTTTGTTGTCGTCCTCGAAGTTTTGGTTGAATTCTTGAATGAATAGACTATAGGAACCGGCTCTTATTTTTTTATTCTTCGTTTTCCGTCAATGCACACCAAGTGTTCGACAAAACGCCTCATATAAATACTTCGAATTTTACCCAAAAAGTCGCTCAAATTCGTTAATATTTATTGGGTTCTTGACGTTCGATAATTTCCATTCATCATTTGCAGTTCACTGATTGAGATTTTTACAGAACTTTTTTTTTTTTTGAAAATTTCCAACTTGATTTTTCCAGAATTTTCGTATTTTTGTTCTCTACATTGCTATTGCGATTGAGATTGAGATGTTGAGGAAAAAGATAGAGAGAAAGGGAGATGGAGAGGGAATAGATAATTATTTTTTTAAATTTCACTCACTAAAATGACGTCATTTAATGTACATCTGCTCCACGTCATTAATTTTTAGATACATATGCGTCACATCAATAATTTAAGACACACAGGCCACCACTTTTTGTCATGGGACAATTCCGAAAAATGTCAAAGTAATGATATTAGCGGCTGATTTTGAAACTTGTGGGATTGAACAGAATTTGACCAAATTTCATGGTTATTCTGGCAATTTGCCTTTAACAAAACATCGTCATTTTGTATCTCAACATAAGACATCGTTTTAGTTACCAGACGTTTTGTCCACATAAGATTTTTCGTCGGCCACATCAACAACAATTTCCCCCCAAATCAAGCGTCATGGGACAATTGCGAAAATTGTCAAAGTCATGATATTAGCGGCTGATTTTGAAACTTGCGGGACTGACTAAAATTTGACCAAATTTCATAGTTTTTCTGGCAATTTGTCCTTTTTTTTAATCAAACATATGGATTTTGTAGTGAAAATGTTACCATTCCATTTTTTGGGCATCTAAAACCTTGATGTAAATCATCGAATAATACTATGAATTTTTTTAAATAACATAACATATCACGATGTTGTTTTGTGCCCTATTACTTAAAAATGATGTTGTTTTCTTTTAAGTAATTGAGCGCCGAAATTTTCTTTTATGTATCCGGACACAAAATGACTTTGTATTTTGCGATATCATTTAAAAAATAAAATGACATCGGAACATTTTTATACAAATGTAATAGTTTGAGATTTAAATAAACAATTATTAAAGTTTTAGACATTTTTTATAAAGCTACTATAATTTAGAATCTAAATTGATATTTATCCTAAAATAAAATATGTTTAATATTTATAGAAAAACATCTTATCATATGAGCGCCGCATAAAATATTAAACCCATAACCGGCACATAAAAGTTGAAATTCACCAACTTATTTCGTGTATTATTTCTATCTATAATATTTTCGAATTTGATTAATTTAAATTTATATATTTAGTTTAATGAACAAAATTTTGTAATTTAATAAAATAATACGAACTGTAATTACATTATTAAACTAACCTATATTTAGTGTGGAGGAGATGGCACGTTTAAGAAAAATATTTGGAGGTGTATTTTATATGGAGATGAATTCCACAAAGGGCATTCAATGTGGATAAATATTGGTTTAGAGATTTTGTTCACTAAAAAGTAAAAATATATGGTGGATTTTTGTAAATATTAAGTGTGAACAAAATATAAGTGCTTATATACTAAAATGGAAACCATCATTCTTGGTGGACGGACGACACTCTTTGTGGATGGAGAAATTGTATATTAAAAAAGAGTTTGCAACGATAATATTCTCCCAACAAATTTCTAATAATTTTTCTCCAAAGTTTTAACAATATTTAAACAAACGTAAGTACAATTCAATTTCTTTCTTAATTTATGTAAAAAGTCTCATAAAATTCTCTCTTTTACTAGATCTCAACAACACCAAAAAAACTCTTCTAGCAGATTTTAACATCAATACCAACAAAAAAGTCGATTGATGTTCATTTGAATTTAGGAATTTCTTAAGCAATTGAATGGGAATTATGCAAAAAGTTCGAAACTTATATATGAACTAAGGAAATTGTATTAATTAAATCTTAATTGTTAGAGAAGATGGAAACTTGAATAGAAGACAACTCATGGTGAAATAATAGAAATAAGAGCATCCCCGGCCACTGTCCAACCATATTGCATATCGAGCCATGCAATCGCATCTAAAATGCACCTGGATTTTCTTTTTACCAGAAGAATCTTCACAAACACATTAAACTTTTATTTTTTATAAAAATTACAAATTGAAGCCTAGAGGTTATAAGGATTAGACTAGAAGATGTAGAGTAATGAGAAGAAGCATTTTGAAGAGAAGCAAGAACCAAAGAAAAAAGAAAAAAACAATAGAGAAGAAGAAGCGGTGAATCAACTAGAAAGAAGAAAATGGAGAAGTTATCCAAGCATATTTGTTTGTATGTTTGAGTGTCCACCTAATTGATTCCAAATCTTTCTTATTTAACTGATTTACTAAAAAATAAAATAAATTAAGAAGTAAACTCACTGGAGGGGAGGGTTTTGTGTCAACGATTGCTCATCTGCCGTCGTCGATTGCTTCCTTCGTGGTCATCGTTGCTCGATAGCTTTTGACTGCCCATCTGATGCCGTCGGTGTCTCTTCTGCCTAAATTATTGCCCTATGTCATGATGTCGTTTCCACTATCGACCATAACGCTTCTTCGCCGCCTTTTGTCATCGTCTTCTCTTCCATGTGGTTGCTTCTCATCAAGGTTTTTCAGTTGAGAGATGAGGAGAGAAAAGTAGAAGAGATTTTTGAAATATAAGAGAAAATGCAGGAAGGAAGAAGGGAGAGAGAACCCGAGAGGGAGGGAAGAAAGAATAAGGATTTCAAATGTTTAGTATTTTTGTTCTTTCTTATTCATTAAGGGGAGTTCGATAGCCATGATAAGATTAGGTAAGATAGTTGAACTGTGATAATATTTAAGATAAAATTTATGATAGAGATAAGGATAGAGATTTAATAATATTATTTGGTAGGTAAAATAGAAAGCAAGATAAAAATAAATAGGATGTTTGGTTGTCTAGATTATATTATAGATAAAATATAAAATGACTTATTTACCCTTTCAAAATTTAAATATATTTATAATTCTAACAGCTGGATTATTATTTAATTATGAACTTACTAATTGAAACTTATTTTTTTTTACTAAACTAACTACTTAATTATTCAGCAAATTTGAGCAAATACAGAAAGTTTATGATTAATTATAAACTTAACTAGTTATTTTTTAATTAATTATTAGACAAATAACTGGGCCGAATTGTTAATGTAAATCTTTGATTAATTAATTAACAAATGAGTATTTAACAAAAGGGAATCAATGGTGCTCCATTTCCGGTGTAAAATCTGTTCGGAACTGGCGTAAGTGGTGGCCGAAAACCATGCAAGAATTAGAACAAAATCAGAATTGGAAAAATCTGTTCCGACGAAGTCAATTTAACAAAATCATAATCAAAAGGGAACATCCAAAATCGACACACCCAAAATTGGAAAACCCAAAATCGAAACACCCGAAAACGAAATCAAAAAACTGGAACACCCAAAATCGAAATCAAAAACTCAAATGGAACAAGAATTCGAAAATTTAAAAGGAACAAGAATAGGCTCAGATCAAAACTCCAATCATCACAACTTCATATCATTCGAAACACTCAAAATCGAATCCATTGGCGCCTTGGGACGACGACTGTGGTGCGACGACGGTCATGGGAGAAGCCCCCACTACCGCCGCGAAACCCCCACTACCACTGCGAAACCTCCCCACCACAGCCGCCCCTCGAGTCAACATTCAGATACGCCATCATTGTTGAAATCAAGCAACAATTTTTTAAGGATGAAGAAAAGGTGGCCGAAAAACCATACGAAGCAGAGAGTGCAACCGTTGTCGGTGTGGATCAAAGTGAAGAATGAAGAAGACAAGGGCAGAGAGAATGGAAAAGAAAATGTTATCAGTGCAAGAAGATAACTTATTGCAAGGGAAGAACAAATAGTGTGGCTTGGTTTTACACATTGAAAATAGTGGATTTCATGCCTACTGAGACGAGTCACGATAACAAATACGAGACCAATCTGGTATACCAAACTAACCAATAAAAATGTTACGCGTATCTTATCTAGCTGAAACCCACTCACCAAACACCCCCAAAGGATATATTAAACTTTTTAATAACAGCCAGTGCATGCGCTTACGGGGTTAATTTTGTCAATTCAGAAATGATAAAACATATCCGGATATCACATTCACTTTCGGATCCAGTTAATTCGATAGTTTGGATTCCGGGTTCTTTTGTTAGTACAAGCAAATGTAGAAAACCTCACTCTGAACTGAAAATTCGAAATCCCCAAACTCAGGAAAAAGAAATTCACTGAAAATTTACACTTTTTTGTGGCCGGAATATTCTATTTGTTTTATCGGAGTTCTGGTAGAATTTTGTGGTAAGTTAGTTTACGACTTCAATTGCTTATTATTATTATTGTTGTTGTTATTATTATTATTATTATCATTATGATTATGATTATGATTATTATTATTATTATTATTCCATTTTGTTAATTGCCACTTTTTAGCTGATTACTGTCAGATGTAGTAATATATATTAATTATTGTATCTGTTGGTTAGCAATTTTATCTTGGAAGAAGGAAATGCTGATGGAATTTATTGTGTATTTGATATAGGAGAAGCATACTGATTTTGATTTGATGAGCATGTTTATATATCATGCATGCGTTGAATTAATCTGAAATAGTCGAGATTTTGACTTTAAGAATGAGAAGTTAACGTTTCTGTGGAAAATGGTTTGTATTTATTTTATTTTTAATTGTTGGCAGTCATTGTATATGAGTGTCGTATGCTTTATTATCAATGGAAACAGTGGTTGATATGCTGGGAGATGAGGAAGCTAGAGATGAAGATTTTCCACAGCAAGACACTGCTGATCCTGTTGTCTACCAGCTTCTTCGGGTACAGCTTTATCCACCATTAATCAATAAATTTTCGAGGAAATTGTTGTTTAAGTGGTTTCAATGTGGAAATCTTTGTATATGGCTTGCTTGCATTTTCAGTTCGATTGTTTCCTAGGAAATATGATTGGTTGCTTTTCGTGGTCAGGCGTTTGCAATGAGTTAGTGAAAACCAATTAAGTAAAGCAACATGTTTCATATCCCATGTTCTGTTATTCTTTTTGAGGCAGGAATTTGGTAGTGGTTTTCTTTGTCCCTGATTAAATTAAATTGGGTATCTTGTAAAATTTAAGGCTGACGGCAATGGGAGATTAGTACCTGCAACAGACGATGAGGTTATAGCAGTCGAAGACTTGCTTGAAGATGATAAATGTAAAGTAAGAAGTATAGATGCTGGTCAGACTCTAGGGTGCAGTATAAATAGTGGGAGTAAACCATGTGGTTCAAAAACAGCTGAGTTCGAAGGCTCAGGTCCAGTATCAAATTTTTCTTTATTTTTTTGTCCTTCATTTGTCTCTGTACTTTTAATGTGCGTTACAGTTGCAATATCAAAATTTTCTTTACTTTTTTGTTCTTCATTTGTCTCTGTACTTTTAATGTGCGTTACAGTTGCAATTTCCATTTTAACACATCATGCGTGGCAGTTTCCTAAGTTGATACACATGTATATTGTTGAAGAGCAAAACCCCATCTCCCCGGTTTTATGCTTAGCTTGCTAGACATTTCCCCATCTTTATATGCATCAAGAGTAAAACTAAAGCTAGATTCTGGACTAGTTGGTACTTAGGAGTATCCACATTAGCACATGAGAATGGGCTCAAGTAAAGTACATCATACGAAAGCTTATACTGCTGATGGGTCCTCTCAGGACTGTGTTTTAACAAGTTTTGACATTTCCTTCCCAATCCAGAACATCTTGGAGCTGTCTTATCAATGTCTCTTGAAAACTTTTAATCCATAATTGATCTTCATTGGGGCAGTGAATGCAGCTAGAGCCTTACCAGGCATTTGAAATCTTGGCTGTTGTGGTTCTAAAGTTGACTTCCACCACATGCACGATCTTGTGGAATTTGTCCCCTCTGCAGAGCACCTTGCTATCAAGATTTCACCTACCTTTTTCCTTTATATCAGTCCATAAGCAATAAGCTAACATGCCCACAGGATCAAACTTGAACCTGTAGAAAGACAAAATTTTCAAAGATTCGAGGCATAGCAGCTTTGTAAATTGTGATACTTATCTCTTGTTGACTTACAACTATAAGTGTATGTACTTACTGCTTCTGCATGATTTGGGTAAGACCAGCTTTCACATTTCTCTAACTTGCCATTTCATTTACTTGTTTGTTCTTTTTATACTTTTGTGATATCTGAATTATGTTTTCCTTTTTTTTTCCATGCAGGACAGCCACAGCTTAAGCTCCTAGAAGTTGGTACAGAAAAGCAAGTTATGTCACCTGACTCTGAAATGGGTTATATAGAAATAGATGTTAAGCATGAGGTAATCAATTTGGTGTTTCAGCCATGTTAATAGCTATTGTACCTTGTACGGCAACCATATTTATTTGCTATAGTCATGCTAGGCTGGATTTCAAAAGTGAGGAATGGTCCAAATTTTTCACATGGCCACTCTAATCTTTTTCAGTGGAGTCTCTTGTATCCCATTTTGTCCCGAAAACAACAACAAATGTATACTTTTGTCTTTAAAATTTTGTAATTTTGTTCTAACATATACATGTTTGTTCAAGATTTATGCATTTCAAAGATTTGTTTGTTATAGAATGTAACAGATCTGCTCAACATTTTCACTTGCAATGATATGCATGTTAAATTTTACCATGCAGGATAAGATCTCTAAATTGGTTCCAAATGCAATTGATGTCAGTGAATGCCAATCTTGGAGTGTAGAAGGATGCTCAAAGCATTTAGATGAATCAAACAAGGCTAAGTCCAACTCTCCTGTTGGTACTGATATTAGACCTGACTTCTCACTGTTGAATGGGGAAATACACCTCAACAACCTGTCAGTGAAAGATCTTCAGGAGATTTTTCAGGCGACATTTGGAAGACAAACTTCTGTGAAAGACAAACAGTGGCTCAAAAGGAGGATTATTATGGGATTGACTAATTCTTGTGATTTCTCAACCACAACACTAGTAATTATTGATAACAGAGTGGTGAAGAAAAGTAAAGATGAAACCGGTCAAAGTGTGGATGGTTCTGTTTTGGTTGATTGTGTAGTTACATCTACTCTGGAGACCAATGAAAGTCCAACCACTGTCCATGATGAACAAATTGAAACCCACCCAATTGGTAATTCAATGGCAATACAAAGTTCTGCTAGTCAAGATAATTGTGAAGACACTGACACAGAAAACAGACCAGTGAAAAGAGTACGAAAGCCCACAAGACGGTATATTGAAGAAATTTCTGAAGCAGAATCCAGAGATTCTGGTGCACAAACTGCCTCCTCTGTTGAACCTCCGGCATGTGACCAGTCATCCGCAGAAGTTTGTGTTAGACCTATTCAGAATTTTGTACTAGATCGAAGATATCTCACAAGGAAAGATTCTCTTGGAGGTTGTGGAGTTCAGGTTCCATATGTTAACCGCATTCGCCGGAGCCGTCCAAGGAAAAATTTTGTGACTCTGGTAAAGGTGGCATCATACATTTGCTTTTTGGGTGAACTTTTATTTTCTTATACTCTGATTATTTCCATGGTTTATGGACAATGTATATGGTTATATGATCACCTATGTACTCTTTTTCTGTGTGTCTGTCAACTTGTGAAGTGTTGAGTTGAAGGAGCAAGTCAGGCAGTGGGAAAATTCGAATTAGTTTGTATTATGCTAAAAGTATCGTCGTTCTGATGGAGGGTGGCCACATAAAGGACAACATGGATAACATATTTGGAAAAAAATAATACAACAAAGTTCACTTTAAGCTTTGCTAGTTGGTATAATTGCTGTGACTGTGAGGTTAAATTTAGCCAAATGGAACTGGCATCTGATCAAACCAGAAAATAAATATCTTGCATCCAGCAAACATTTCACAATGATAGCAGGAATAAATATAAAAAACAGCACCTACCCCAGATGGTTTCAAGAGCGTCTTAGTCACCGAGAGTAAATCCTGATGTCAGATATCTGATAGAGTTTGATTCAGTTGACTTTGCTATGATGAATTCATCACTTACAAGTCCTCACAATTAGGCTTGTTAATTTTTTGCTGATACATTGTTGTTGTTGTTTTTGTTGCTGCTGCTATTGCTGAGTACTAAAGCATAATATCTGAATAGAGAACCCATTGGGATATTTTGAATGGCACGATGAAAATTGTATCGCGGAATTTTCTGGGAAGCAATCTCATCTTGTTTGATTATGTTTCTTTTCCCCTCACCCAATATTCCATATATGCTACTGCTTTGGCTTCTTTGTTTGAAGTTTTTATGCTATGCAGTTTCTTTGTTGAATTGTGGGACTCTTTATGTGTGTAGTCTGTTGCTTATTCGGAAAGATGCACTTCAGATACAGAAAGGAAAATTCTTCAGTTGGAGCAGGAAGTGAAAGTAAAAAGTACGGAATCGTTGAAGACTAATTCAGATGATGATGTTGTTACTGTACCCACTGCAAATGGAGGAATGAGGAGGAAGCATCATCGACCTTGGACGCTCGGTGAAGTTGTTAAACTGGTTGAGGGAGTTTCAAAATATGGTGCTGGTAGATGGTCAGAGATCAAACGCCTTGCTTTTGCTTCATATTCTTACCGAACATCAGTTGACCTAAAGGTAAGTGGCTAGGAGGTCAATCACATACTCTATACAGTTGGTCTTCTGATTTTCACTATTAGAATAGACTGAGAAGGTGCAATGATTCTACAGGACAAATGGAGGAATCTCCTGAGAGCCAGCATGGCTGAATCACCAACGAGAAATGGGGTGAGTCACATATTCTTTCTTGTAGACAATTTTCACTTCAGTAACCTGCCAATTTTAGCTGATTTAAAAAGCTAATTTCTGTTGTGATGCAATTTATGGTTCAATTAAACATGATATCTCTATTGATCCTGTATGTTTTCCTAATGCATATTTTATTTTTCTTTTTCTTTTTTTTTTGAAAAAGGTCACCGCCTTTGTTTTATTCGTCTTTTATCCCAGACGAGATAGTTCCCTAGAACCTATTTCTTGATAAAAGTCAAAGCAATAAATTATGGTAGCATGGTAGCAGTGAAACTTTTAGGAGGGTGGAAGCTGATGTTGCATAGCACCTAAGTGTTATTTATGTCTGCATCTACCCTGAAGTTGTTGTCCATGCACCAGACAGTTTTTTGTTTGTTGATAATGTGTATATGCTGAATTCAAAGAACTTCAACTTACACTGTTCCCGTGTTCTTCAATAATTTATGATTTTATGTGCATCATTTTCCCATGGAGTAGGCTGACGATGTTGGGTGGATTTACAGATGCAGAGTTCTCGGAAGCACGCGTCAGTTCCCATTCCTGCTCAAATTCTGTCAAGAGTGAGAGAACTTGCTGATATACATACACAGGTTCCTCCAAGCCTCTAGCAAGTTAATCAGACATAATGACTCCAATAATCGTGTACGCGTTGTAGATGTGCATGTTAGTTATTTTGATTAAGAATACCGAGGCTCTGATGTAGTGTAAAATAAACAGTTGCTTCGTTTTAGGGGTGGTGTGTCTTAGGATAAGCATTAATTTGTGTTAATATATTGATGTTTGTTGATAATTGGGAACTCTTGTTTTTTGACTAATAAAGCATGAATGGGGTCAGAGACTTGTGTATTTGTTTTGACAGGTCACAGGGTTGGGCTGCTCGGATGCCATCGGCCATGAGGATGAGGTTTTTGCTCCAAATTCCTCTGTAATAGATATTTAGTTAAATAAATCTTCTCTTGTCCCGTTTCGCAATTTAGATACTATATTTAAAATATCATCCAGTGCTCCACTTTTTGATTTACAATACAAATTTTCAATAGCGGAGAAATGTTGTTTTAGGGTGCAGAAAACCATATAGGGTTGTCAAAATTAAAATGTCAAGTGATTATAGAAAAATACCCGTCAGAATCAATTAAAATATCTTCACAAGATTTAAGGACTAAATAAAGTTTAGCTGAGGGAGTAGATTTACCAACACATATCATATTTTTCTCGAGCAAACTATTGTTGGTGTGTGTTGTCTAATTAAATAAACTATGTTACACCAATGTCTTGAGAGCAAACACACATCACAGGTGGATAAATAACAGATTTTCAGTAGGATGATGTTTAAGATATTTTCACGCAATAAAACAAAACAATAAAATAAATATTAATATTAAGAATATTTTTCACCTTATCCATAACTTCAGAAAGTAGTATGCAATTGGGTTATTCAAAACTTGGGCCCTATATATATGGGCTTTTTGGCGGCCCACATCAAATTCACCCGGCATCTAACGATTTTAATAAAGCGTTGGAACTTTAACAATGTTACGATTTTAACTTACGATTCGAACTAGCTGCGGTAAAGCCCTACAGCCTGCGAATTCCTCCGTCTCCTCTCCCATCCATCTCTCGCCTCTCTCTAGGTAAAATTTTGATTCACCGTTATCTATATGTGCATGTATATTTGAGTTCGGATTGACATATCCAGTATATCGGGGGGAATTCTAGATTCCTATAGGTTGTTTATATTTGCATCGAACAACTAATCTGAGCTGAAGCATTGCGGAAGGTGTTTGTGCTCAGTTATAATCTGTTTACTTGAACTCCTCCAATCAGTTAGTAGTTCTATGGATGAAGCAATACTCAACTGATTGAGGGAATGTTGTTGCTGTTGTTAATTTTTTCAGGTAAATAATTAAGGAAAGATGGGGATCATAGAAAAGATTAAGGAAATTGAAGCCGAGATGGCTCGGACTCAGAAAAATAAAGCCACAGGTGAATTTCATACCTGATAGCCCACTGCTCTCGATTTTCCCTCCCCTTCTCTGAATATGAGTATATATGTGTCAAATGTATGTATCCGGGCTTATAGCTTGTATTTATTATTTTATTTTATTTTAACTAAGGTTAGTGCAAGCAGCTGTGTTGGTTTTGTTCTGAATTTAATTTTGATGCTGACATTTTATGTGCAACTTATTTTCTCAGAATATCATTTGGGTCAGCTCAAGGCTAAGATAGCAAAGCTGAGGACACAACTGTTGGAACCTCCAAAAGTATGCAACCTTTTAGTTTATTTTGGTGGGGTGAAAAAAATAAAAGGAATCATATCTTTGTTTCATTTGCATGTATTTGTATACCAAATGCTATTTTTTAAGTGTCACTACGCTTCATTTGCATGTCACTCGCATTCTGATCATTCTTTGATGGTGGGCCAGGGAGCTAGTGGAGGTGGTGAGGGCTTCGAAGTTTCAAAATACGGTCATGGCCGTGTTGCACTGATAGGTTTTCCCAGGTTGGTCATGTGATTATGTTAGGACATATGTGCATCGAATAATTTAGATTAAGATAATTTGACTTTGAGGGCTAATAAAGTAATTTTTGGTATTTTCTCATTTTGTACAATGGGATTGACTGCCATGTCATTCTTTGTTAGTTCATGAGATTGTCCTTTTTAAATTATCTTAAATCCCTTTTTCATTTCCATACCATTTTTAAATTCTAAAGATATGTTTAAAATGTTTTCTCTTTAGTGTTGGAAAATCCACACTTTTGACTATGCTGACGGGAACACATTCAGAAGCCGCATCATATGAGTTCACCACGCTTACTTGTATCCCGGGTATTATTCACTATAACGACACAAAAATTCAGCTGCTTGATCTTCCTGGAATTATAGAAGGTGCATCTGAAGGAAAGGGTCGTGGTAGGCAGGTAATGATATAGACAGTTGATGTTATTACTTATTGCCTTGTGAGACAGAATGGGACATGCACGTGGTGGACTTCCCCTGTGGAAGAGGGAGAGTTCTCGGGTTCAACCCGCTCTGCTTCCACTCCCCAACAAGGAAAATAAAAATAAAAATGACGATGACACACACCTGACCTGACATAAACTTCTTGGTTTTCAGGTTATTGCGGTTGCCAAATCATCAGATCTTGTATTGATGGTTCTGGACGCCTCCAAAGTAAGTCGCAGCTATATCAACTGCTCCTGGATAGTTCTATATTTTTCTATGATAATGTTGAACTGCACTCGCCTCAGAGTCATCTGTATTGAAATTTCTGTGTGATGCTTTCACTGTTAAGATATGTGTTTGCTTGCCCTCAATAACAGAGTTTTTTCCCCTTCAATTAGTCGTTATTGCGATATCTTATATATTTAAAACACATTGCTCATCCTGATGATTAATTAGACACAAGAAGATACTTTGAGTATATGCATAAGAAAAATGTCATTAAAGCAGTTTTATTTCCATGCTGATATTACATGACTGCTATTGATGGCCTTTTAGGCTGCTGCATTATATGATTCTAAAAGTAAATTATTGACATAATTCTTTGTTTGCTTGGTTTTGCTGACACTATGTGAATCCTCTATCTTTGGGAGCTTAAATACGTTGTGTGTCCTACTATTTCCTTGATGTAAAAGATGATTTTAGAAAAAAGATATATTTTCCGGCTTTGCTAGTAGCCTGGATAATTTTGTCTGAACTTGCTCCTTGAATTACTGAATTTGCATTGCTGGCTCGTGTTCTGCACTTTTGCTTAGCATTTCTAGCTTGGTGAAATTGTACATTGATATAATTAAGAATTTGTGGTATTTTGAGCTATAAGTAATTAGTAGTTATATGATATCTCCTTCAGCTGTCTCTGAATCTAATATCTTCTTTTGTCCTGAAAATCTAGAGTGAAGGGCATCGGCAAATCCTAACAAAGGAATTGGAAGCAGTTGGCTTGCGTTTAAACAAAACTCCACCTCAAGTAATGTATTTTTGAACTTTCTCCACTGTATCTCTGGTTCTTGCATTTATTTGCGAGCACTACTTAGAACTTAAATATATGCTTTTAGGCCTTGTCCGCTGATCCTTTAGGGAGGATAAAGCTTTAATATTCTGAATTCACAGCCTTGATTCCAGACTAGCTATTCATGCTAGAGGACTAGCCCCCTATCCAGACAAGAACTGTAGTTGAATAAATCTTTTCATGGAAGGAGAGTGAGGCATTTCCTCAAAGTTTTGACTTCTAGCTTGTTTCATAATTGATGTGTGTGTGGTACTTCTTGATGGCAGATCTACTTCAAAAAGAAGAAGACTGGGGGAATTTCTTTCAATAGTACGTTACCGTTGACTCATGTGGATGAGAAGCTCTGCTATCAAATATTACATGAGTACAAGATTCACAATGCTGAGGTAATGACTCATCCCCAAACAGAAACAAACACGCATTAATTTCTCTCGCTTTCTCTCCCTCTAGCAAATTGAAGAGTTTCTTTATCCACAGATTAATTTAGAAAACAACCTTTTCTTTTGTTATCCTTTCACATTAATTGATGTCTTATTTCATAAGTGGAGATATGCATGCTTGAAAGTCATTGTTTCCTTAGTTCAGAGCAAATATAATTTGTTTTGTACATCTGCGTGATGTCTGTTCACATAACAAGTTACTTTATCTATTGGAGAGACCTTAAGCTTGTAGAGAGTTTACATTTTATTTCATCTAAAATCTGTGAATTTCCTCACCTAAAAGCGTCGATCTTCTTATAGCTTCTATTAGCTAGGGCTATGAGCATTAATAGACTTGCGATAGCACAGAATTGACACAAGGAAAAGATAAAATCCCTGGTATATAATACTAATAATGCCATAGCACATGACCACCAATTACTAAGTACACAATTAAAACTGCTTAAATATGGACCACAAGCAGCGGAAATTAACTACAATGTGTGT
Source organism: Monilaria moniliformis (assembly GCA_034509125.1). Classification (NCBI taxonomy): domain Eukaryota; kingdom Viridiplantae; phylum Streptophyta; class Magnoliopsida; order Caryophyllales; family Aizoaceae; genus Monilaria; species Monilaria moniliformis. Next base: position 20,340 of record JAYDZE010213087.1, read on the forward strand.
AAACCCTGAGCTGGAATGTCCCAAACCTCGTAGGAGATTCTCTTCTTCCTTGTTTGTGTTGTAGCTGTCTGATATTGCTTACTCTGCTTCAGTTTTGTGTTATGATATATGAAATGGTGACTGGTAATGGCCAAACTATGTACTAGGGCTGAGAATGTTGTTGACAGAGCTTTTCTACGTTAATTTTCACAAGGTTTTGTTTCGTGAAGATGCGACCGTGGATGATTTGATAGATGTAATTGAGGGCAACCGCAAGTACATAAAGTGTGTATATGTCTACAACAAGATAGATGTTATTGGTATTGATGATGTGGA
>JAYDZE010213198.1:0-39552 GCA_034509125.1 Monilaria moniliformis
CGGGAAGCCTAGAAAGAAGGTTATCATTGTAGATTCTGGGGAGATACCGAAGGGCAAGTGGGAAGAAGATAATCGGCTTCGACAACATGAAACTAGAAGTAGCAATTATTCAGGTTAACTTACTAATTTCATTAATTGTTTTCTTTCTTTTTGGGACTATGCATCCTTCTGTATCATGTTTGTTAGGTTATACCATTGGTTACTATGCATTGGGATGCAATGTAATTGTCAACTCATTGAGCACGTCCACTGGTTGATAAATGATAGACATTGTTAGACTTTAGCTTTTGTGGATTATCTAAATATTCTCGAGTCTTTATCAAATCTTACTCTCTTGTAAATTGATACTTTGCATCAATAAATATTTTAACTATACTTGCACCTCTCCTCAACGGTGGTCGAAACAATGTCCAATAAAAAATTAATCAATCTAAATTCGCTAAGAGAGAGAGAGAGAGAGAGAGAGAGGAAAAACTATTTGACCCCTTTGCTTTCACGCTAAGGCTAATAAATTTAGCAAGTCTAAGGCTAAGAGTGTTTTATAAAGATTTTTATGGATGTTCGATCCAAGTAATACTATATACATACATACCACTTCATCAATCTTGTTTTGGCCCTAAATTTAGTCTCTATCTAATTATATACCCTTTTGGGGTTCCTCGTTTTAGTTTATTGATGAATAAGGAATATATACAACATTCTATTGTTACTATTCTATACTTATGCCGTGCACGTGATATAATGGAATGTGAGAGAAAAATAAAATGTGGTGATTTATAACATGGTAGAGATCCTAATAATCGTCTAACAATTTTTATCCATATTTAACAAAGAATTGTGATATTTATGAAATGACAAAGTTAAGTGGTAAGCACGTGACATGATACTCTGCTTCATATTATTTATTTTCATCATTTCCAATGCTGTTCACAATTTCATGTGTTAGACAAATTGTATGTGATGTCACTAGTTATTTGCCACCCATAGTGCTACTACTACTTTAGTTAGCAATGCCAATAATATATAGAAATTAGAAAGAAAAACTTCATTCATGAAACCCACAAATCAATCTTTTCATTCATCTAACTTGTGTCTCATAATTTCATCGTCAAAGAAAAACAAATGAAAGAAAAAAGTGTGGGCTGAATGGTAAATTCATGTTTTGAAGTTGTGTAAAATGTCATATAGATATCTGGTACGAACTAGAATATGTCAGATTTTATCGAAATAGGTTCATAAAAGTATAAACAGAATCGAAATATACATGTAAAATGTTGTATAAATATGTGTCCAAGTAGTTTTAATATTGAGCCTATTAATTAAGTGATCTGTCAAAATATTTTAAGAAAAATAAAGTGTGTGCCAAAATATGATGGCCAAAATAGGGAAACCAAGACACCGACATGACCACATAACATTCCAAAGTCCAAATTATTAAGGAAAAGTAGGGGTGAGCAAAATACCCGAAACCCGAATATCCGTACCGAACCAAACCGAAATTTAAAATTTGGTTTGGTTTTTTTCGGATTTCGATTCGGTTCGGTTTTGATTTTTCACAAATTTCGGTTTTTCGGTTCGGTTCGGATATACTATAAACCGAAAAAATAATAGAAAAACCGACGGTTTTTCGGTTTTTCTCGGTTTTTTGGATAATTTTATGATATTTCGGTTTTTTCGGTTTGGTTCGGTTTTCATAGTTCGGATTTCGGTTTTTTGGGTTCGGTTTTTCTGTTAATTCGGTTCGGTTCGGTTTTAATTTTTAGAAAAATTCGGATTTTGGGTTCGGTTCGGTTTGGGCAAAAAAACCGAACCGAAAACCGAATGCTCACCCATAACTAATTCATGGACATTTGCTTGGTCATGGTTCTATGTAGCTTTATATGTTTATTCATTTTTTTGAGGAAAAATAAATTTTTATTACGAAATAAGATCTTAGAATATGTTTGGTATGATAGAATGAAATGAGAAAGAATATAATGGAGGTGAATGAAGTGTTTGATATGATGAAATGAATTCCATTTCATTCTCCCTCATTCCATTCCATCATACCAAGTGCTTCGTAACTGTATAATATATGAAGCCATTGAAATTGGAGTTCTAAATCATTACGTGAGGACTATCGCAAGCAAATTTCATTAAATTATGAGCTGTAATTTATGCATCTCGTTACACGTGAGAATGATCAACAATAAACGAATGATGCCATGTGCAAGAGAAGATTTCAAAAAGACCATCTTCGAGCATTTGTTCTTTTAGGCTATGTTTGATATCAAAGTCTAGATAACTCAAGATTATATAAGAAATAAGATAACATATCTTGTCTTACAAGATAAGGAAATCTTAAAATGTTACAAGATAAGGAAATCTTAAAATGTTGTTTGATATATGAGATAAAAAGCTTAGATATCATAACTAGATGTTTGGTAGGCTTGCTTAAATTCATGATTAAAAACTACTTGGACCTTTTTATCCTTAATAAGATTTAAAATTTTCAAGCTTGTCAAATGTGAAAGAGGGCAAGAAGGGAAAATGGTAAGTTAATCTTGGTGGAACTCTCAAGGAAGATAAGTTATCTCACCACTTTGGTGAGATAGGTAATCTAGGGAAAAAGGTGATTTTAGCACGGGCCTTGCTTATATCTCGGGCTTTCAAGATTAGAAATCTAGGATACCAAACACTTAATAAATATAGATATGACCCTTATCTTGAACTTATCTTATCTATCAAACAGGGCCTTACACTATTACGAAAAGTTAGGGAATCTATAGTCTCCCAAAGTCAAAGAAACAAAACTCAACATGAACAAATTTAAATGGAAAAATCCTTAAAAAGGAAAAAGAGCACTCGTCTAGAACAAAACAAAACAAAACCAAACACCATTTAGTACCTAAACAAGAAAGATTCAAACTTTCAGGTTTCGAACTAACCACATAGCCATCTTGGCTATACTTGAATATGTCGAAGGTGACCGTGATGTTTCCATTCGGATCCAAAGGGTCATAGCAATCTGCAACAAGAGAAACCTCAGAGGAGAGAATTTGAGATAAGCAAAACTAGTTATAGTATGATGCCTGAAATTCTTGAAGCTGCAACAAACAACATTAACATCAGCAAGTAAAGCTGCATCGATGGAGTAAACGGGAGCAAATTAGTTATGGAACGAGATCCTAAACCCTGAACCTTAAACCCTAAACAACGAAGATCTTCGTCAACAACGAGAGTGACGAAGATGAGCTTCATCAAGATCAGATAAGAAGAGCTGGATAGAGAGACAAAATTGTTGGAAACATCTATGTGAATAACAAGAGACAAAACAAGTAGATGAAGAGTATCTACAGGTTATGAATTCTTGATTCTCTTATTACATATATAAATAATTTGCACTACTACTTAGTCCTTTTCCACTATCTTGCAAAATTTTCCAGATTAATTTTCTATATGTACAAGAAAATATTGAACTAAAACTAATTGAATTTTCAACTATTGAGCTTAATAAATAAATTCTTGCTTTCACTATGTCACATTCGACGGCAGCATTTTCATCGAACTACGCATATTAGTCCAATTTTGAATGTCTAAATCATACATTCTCGTTGTATTTTTTAAGTGGTTTTTCAAAATTTAAATTGTTGTCTGGATGTCGAGAGGGAAAATTTTAGTACATAATCCAATAAATATCCAATCATGATGTGTAATAACATGAAATTATTAAATTCAACTTTGATATCAGCAATTTCGGATAGAAAAAATTTGTTCGTATTACAATTGGAAATTTGATTATAATTCGTAAATATTTAAGCATGGAACTATTAGTACACGACATGAGTTTTAATGCGCAATTAGTAAAGTGGGAGAGATGGAGAAAAGTGGTTGAAAAGAGAAAAAGTGATTTGTGTAATGTTACGATAAATTTTCTAAAAATAGAATGAGACTAATTTTGATGGACGGTCAAAAATGGAAAAATCGAACTATTTTTAGTGGACAGGCAGAGTATTAGATAATAAAGTGGGCCCAATTGCTGAAGTAATCGATATATGAAAAGGTGGAAAAAGAAATGGAAAAATTGACACTACTATTTTAGCCTCCAATTGTCGAGCAAACCAGCTTTCTTGGCCAATTGACATTGCATTCTATATTTTTAATTTGTTGTATATATTCGTTGATTACATCGTGTCCATAAAATATTATAACAAGTATATATATTATATTTCAATACTGAATAAATTTAGTGTACAAATTTCTCTTAAATAATGAATAATTTTTATTCAATGAAAGTTCAACGGATCTTTAGCCGCATGGATACTATTATGGCATTCAAGAAATGACAAAAACTATAATTCCAAGATAAAATTTTAATCGCTGCTACATCGGTTTTATGTTACTTGTTTAGATGTTATATGTAATTTTAAAGGAGTTAATTATAGTTTATAATATGAATTTTGAGAAAAATTCAGTTTATAATCTCAATTTTGATTTAGTTTATATTGTATTTGATTTAGGTTTTTTTTTTTTATAGCCTGAATAATTTTGATAGAAGTTTCAATTGTAGTCCGAATTTGAGTAATTGTTAATTAAAATCAATAACAACAACAATGTCAAGTTTGCAGTTAATTTTCGATCGTTTTACAGTAAAATTCGTTCAATTAATACATTGACTTTATCGGCTATATCAATACAATTTTTTTGACATATTACTCAACAATTTTTATTTAGCATCGCACAAATTTTAGCAAAATTGTGACAATAAATATTTTTCGCTCTTTACCAGTAAAATTCGTCATCGTCACTCAATCAAAATTATCGAGTATTACATCAAAGTCTTCGTCTTCACATGGGGGCCGACAAAGCCAACGACAATCAAACTAATCTTGTTATAAAATGACTGAAAAATTAACTGCAAACTTGACATTATTGTTGTTGCTGGCTATAATTAAACAATTTCTCAAAGTTTGGATATAATTGAAACTTTTTTCAAATTTCAGGTTATAAAAAAACTAAATCAAAATTCATGATATAGGAAAGAACTAAATTATAATTTAGGCTATGACTGAAATTTTTCTCAAATATCAGGCTATAAAAATAAACTAATTCTTCTCAAAATTTAGACTCTAAAATGTAATTAACCCATTTTAGAATTAACTTCTGATAATAATAACATCACCTGTGCAGTTTTTAGCATAAAAACTTGTAATTGTGTACCCTTGAAACGACCTTGTCCACCAGGGACACATAGGAATTACAATAATAACATATTAAAATGTTAAAATCGTCGTAATTTTCATAAGTGTCATACATAAATTACAAATTCAAAATACGTAAGTGTATTTCCAGCAATAAATCCCAAAATTTCACGAGTATCGATCATCGCTGCTTTTGATATGCACCAATGCCACGCCAAGAATATACTTCCTTGTTCACGAAAAATAGTCCCATTTGTGGACGGCATAAATTTTAATGTACAATTGGTAAAATAAGAAAGAGATAGAGAAAAGTAGTTGGAGTGAAAAAAAAATAGTTAATAAAATACGAGAGAGATTGAGAAATATAAAATATTTAAGAATATTATGTTGGGAGAAATTTTCCAAAAATAAAATGAGACTAATTTTGATAGACAGACTAAAATTAAAAAATAATATTATTTTTTGTGGACAGATAGAATAACACCAAAAGGAATATTTAATATGATCAGAATAAACAAACTCAGAGACATCATTATTTCTGGAACACCATTAAATTTACATTCATTAACAACAAAATCAAGAAACCAATGAATCTGGTAACACAATTAGGGAGCTTAATTAACAGTAAATTGATCATTACCATAATTTAATGTTCCTTTTAGGCAACTGCATACATATAGCAACCAGCAAGTCCCAAGCTAGCCAACCCTCATCACTTACAGAGTCAAAAAAAATTACAAAGTCTCCATCAGTTGAGTAGAGTTGAGTTTCAGTTTTATTTACACGGATCACGGCGACGACGGCTGCAGGAGGGTGGAGGACGACGCCAACGGCTCGTGTACGACCGAGTTTATCGAGATCGAGACAGGATTGCCTTCAAGCTGCAGCATGATGCTCCCGAGAACCTCAGTTAGTAGCTTCTTGAACTCGTCTTCCTTCACCGTCTTCCCGTCCCCGGCATCAAACATTTTTAGGGCTTCCTTGACTATGTTGTCCATCTGCTCAACAGCCCCGAGCGGGGGCAAGCCGGCTGACGCAGCCAAATTATCAAGTGCGGCGCTCAAACATTCCTTCGGTATCTTCCCATGGCGATCCCTCGGGACACTCTTCAGAGCAGTGTCCAACGCCTGCAACGACATGTTAGCATCGTGCAAAATTTAGATCGGAAAAAGCGCTTAGCTCACCAGTTCCGACTAACCTTATCCAGCTCAAATTTATTAGACAAGAGCCTTCTAATGCCACTCCCATCAAAAGTATTCTGACTGTGAGCAACGATAGCAGGTTGCTCCTTGAGAAGGCTCGCCACATTCTCTGATGCTCGTTTGAACTCAGCTAGGAATGTCTCTTGTGAGACTGTCTCATCAAGGGAAACCCCCAAGTGCTCCAGGGCTGGCTCCAGAATGTTGCTCATGACCTGCAAAAAAGTCGGGAGGGAGCCTGTTGCATTTAGAGAATGTACGAGACGAGAAAGCTACTAATTAGCCGAGAAGGGTTCTACCCAAGGATCCGAAGCTGGAGGCACGCCTTGATCAACGGAGAGTTTCTCGAAGGCCTTGATGATGTAGTCCTTGAGTGATCCTTCAGGCAAGTCAATCTCCGAGAATAGTGAGAGGATCTCCGGCTCGAAGGTCGGCCCATTGACGAACTCATGGAGGTCTTCACCGTCGATCCTAAGAATCACGACAGGATCCCGTTTCAACCCCGCAGCCATGCCCAGTAGAATATCGGACAGAACCTCTTTGAACTGAATCTTGCTTATCTTTTCTTGTTTACCATGTGTGAACTCGTTGAGAACCTGCAGACGAATCAAAACAGAATATGTTAGCACTGATCATGAGAAGTCGAAAACATTCACTTTTCTTCACAAACCATCAAACTTAGAATCTCACGACATCAATAATAACAAACATGACATGAAACTTTCTTAAGAGTGAGAACTAAGAACCAATTTGACCGATGTTTTCATTACAACAATGTTGATTTGGGCGTGGACTCTCGCTAGTTCACACAAAGAGACATATGGCGTGTGGACCGCGATAGGTGAGTGTGAAAAGCCTTAAAGCCAAGAATCTGGACTAGATTCATGGCCGGTGCGAGGGTGATGTTACTAGAGCTAGAAAGTTGCTATTGATAGTAACATTTCAAAAGATTTTCTATCAAGATCATTGCATTTCTCCTCTTTTTTCCTTTGAAGCAAAGCAACGGGACCGCGTTGAAGCTGTTAGTTCTTGCCATGTTATGCTCCACTATCATTGCAAACCAAAATTGACAGATTCTGTATTTTCAACCAGAGAGAGAGAGAGAGAATCTGATTGATGAAGATAAGAAAGAAAAAGAAAAAAGGCTACAAAGTCATATAAGTCGAGATCTCACTCAAACTACATCCATTGGAATAGATCGACAATCAAGTTAGATAAATAACAACAATATAGGAAACATAAAAACTAAAATAAAATAAATAAATAAATAAACAATCCACATCTAATAAACAGTCATTGAAAGATTTCTGATTTCTGAATTCTTGAAGCTCAAATAGCAACATATCACATTTTGCCAAGAAAGAGCATACATTAGCCTATCAGAACTCACAAATTACTGAAAGGAACAACCAATGCAATAGTCCAAAACAGCAAATACTCGATTCTCAAACAAATCCTCCTCTTTCAATGTCTTAGGAGGAGCTAAGAGAGATGCACAATCTTCTATATTCAAACACTCGGAGCTACTGAAGGTAACACTCATCGCGTTAGGCTAAAATCCGAGGATACTCTCACTCACACAATCCTCTTCTTTATTTGTGTTTAGAAGGAGAAGGGATACAATCTTCTCTGTGCAGATGATTCAAATAGATTAGCAATTTCATTTAATGACTACAAACACATAGCAAAGCAAGAAACAGGGAAAATTAATGTTATTGAACACCCTAAACATTTCTCAAGTATTGATGCTAGATGCTATTAAAATTGAACAAAAATCATTCTAATTTTTCATCCAAGATTCTAACAAAATGCTCCAGCATTACAATTTTGCAAGCTCCAAACATCATATCAAAGCATTAACTCAAAAATGCACCCCCACCAGTCATTCACCACACACACACGCACAGAGACATGCATAGCAACTTTATTCAGTATTTTAAGACACTTCAAAGGCCATTTTTTCAGCCCAATTTTTGAATGCAGTGAAGCAAAAACCAACCAACAAAAACTTCCCAATCCTAAATATCCTAAGTTCTAACTGCTTTAAGGTTAAAACTGTATTATCTGTATTCAGACACCCGAACAAGTTGAGCCCAAAAATGCACCATTTCAACAAAATTTAATAAATGTATAAAAATCCAAGATTCTAACTACTCCAAGATGAAAATTTTATTCACTATTATTAGACACCTCAACAAGTTGAGCCCAAAAATGCAGCAAAACCAACAAATTCAATCAATTTCAAAAAGTCCAAGATTCTAACTACTCCGAGATTACCAACTTTCCAAGCTCCAAACAATCGTCTCATCGAACTAACTCACTCGCACCACGAAGAGAGAGAGAGAGAGAGAGAGAGAGAGAGAGACATTTCTCCAAAATCAGCTACTACAATTTCTTAAAAAACACGAGACGCCATAAAGACTTTGCCAACTTCACAAGCTCTAAACATCATCCCATAGAGAAAGAGAGAGAGAGAGAAGCACAACCACATTTGTCCAAAATCAACTACTACAAAATCCCAAAAAAAAAATCGACACGCCATAAAAAGTTGCAGAAAATAGAAGAATTAAGGGAGTGGCGAGGTTTCTCTCCCATCTCATACAGACAGAGCGCCACATTTGTCCAAAACCAGAGCTACTATAAAATCTTTATTAGACAAAACACCATAAAAACTTGCAGAAAATGGAAGAATTGAGGCTTCACCTCTGAGTAAATGTGGTCGGATTCAGGGGAAGAGCCGTGGGCGGGCAAGCCGAGGGCGGCGCCAATATCGTCGACGGCGGGCTCGAGCTCGTTTAGAGAGAGCTTACCGTCACAATCGGCGTCGAGCTCTTGAAACTTGTGATCAACGAAGTTAGAGAAGACGTTGTCGTTCTCAACCAACTCCATTATATCGGAACCGTCCATCAATTCACTTTTCATCGCCATCATTGTACTCTTCTTTCACCCCACCCGCTTTCTCGCTTTTCAATTAATGCCGCCTCTTATGATTCTCGTGTGGGTTTTTCTTCTTTGCCTTCTTTTCTTGATCCTTCTGCAGGTTTATATAAGAGAGAGAGAGAGAGAGAGAGAGAGAGAGAGAGAGAGAGGTGTTGTGGTTTGTTTGGATGAGAAGTTTTTTGTCGGAGGTTCAATGCACAGTTGCAGGTGGATTATTAGCCGCGAATTCTAATTTTCTTCTTTTAAAATTAAAGAATAATTAACTTTCGGTTTAAGTAATTATCATGTTACATGGAAATTGGAATGTGTATATTAAAAAATATTCCTTACTAGGAGAGATTTAGAATAAAGATTAAACTTTCGGTTTATGTAATCATCATGTTACATGTAATATTTATATTAAACAAAATTTTCTTACTAGGAAAGTTTTATAGAATGAAATTAGAAGAACACAATTTTTACTATCCAAGATTTAAAAATATATAAATTTTTATGAAAATGCCTTTAGGAATTTAGAATCTGAGATTAATTCAAATTAAAAGTTCATGGATAATCATTTCTTATACAATCGCGTCAGCCTTTAGTTTTCATATGAATTAGCACTATCACGCGAAATGAGTGAATCTTTCATTTTTTGTATGAAAACAACTTCTTTCTAAAATGCATTGCTCGAAATGGTTCATAACACTCACTTAGTTGAGTTTCCATCGAGAATATCAAACGATACAAACTATTTTATGTCACAAATAGATTTAGGACGGCACCCAATTTCTAAATAAAAAAATTAATACTATCTAAATTTATTATTTTATAAATATATATATATTTGCATGAATATGAATGGAATAGGTATAGTATATTACATATCATCTAACACCACTTTACATTACATATAGAGGATAATAATATTGCTAATTCGAAATTAATATATTGATTAGAAATATAGGTGTTATTAGTGGTTGTGAGTACTTGTCGTGTATTGTCCATTTAATCTTCTTTGCTGGAAAATTTTGATTGGAAGTTCGTTATTATTGTATAACACGATTCTCCATGTGTTGAACATGTAGAAATTGATTATTATTATTTAATTATTATTTGCTTGAATTGAATTTGACATGTATACCACTATTAATTGGATTTTATATTGATTTCGTAATTGAGCACATTACTTTGGAATATAATAATGCAACTTAAACTCGCTATATCTCGAATTATCTATTCAACTAAAAGACCAATTTTAGGTATATAATTTATTATTTTGGAGTTACTGGAGCATTTTCGAAAGTTCTAGAGATTTTAGACATGACTTTAATGTTGACTATTTTGTAGGTATATTTATTTAAAGATAATTTTCAATTCCATAATTTTTGAATCCCAAAAAAATTATAACTTTACTATGTTTCGCAATTGTTCCATAGAACGATGTTTTAGGATAAGTTGGTAGTGACGTAGAAATCGAAATTTTCGACGTGAGCAATATTGATTTAAAAGTTGACTTTATACGATTTAAATGACGATTACTCATTTGGTTAAGGCGGACATTCACTAATCTTTGATATTTATATTATAGCCAAACGCGGCTTTAAGGCGGACGTATACCGCAGAGAAAGTTGAGCCACGTATTTGTCTGTGGTTAAGGCACGTTTAGCCCGGGCCGGGAAGTCAAAAGTAAGCAATGCGTAGGTGACAGAGAGAGGCCCGAATCCCCAACGGTTTTGGTCGGCCCGTAATCATTCGACACGCGTCACCTCCTCAGCGATTGCTCACTGCAGAGGATAGCTCGATGCCACGTGGCAGGGGCTTCGTGGTGTCTGCTCGATTTATGGGCCTGCTGCTGTGCCCACTTCTTGACCTCACATTCACGTGTTTTTTTAAAAAAAAAAATATTCGCAATATTGAGACTTATACTCTGATTTTCCATTGTTATAAAAAAAATTGATATCACTAAGGTATAATAAATGTGATCTTACATTTCTTTTTTATATAAATAAGTTTGAGTAAAATGTATGTATTATATGAAAGTTCGTGCAGTATTCTCTTTAGATATATCAGGTGTTAGTTCTAAAACTAAATGTCATCCATTTGATTCAGAAATGGATGGTTAAAATCACGTTCTTATAAAATATGGATTACATCATTACTGCGATTTTAGTCATTTACTATATTACCATTTATAAATACATGTATCATATCATTAGCCGTTAGATCTATTAATTCTACGATTATTATTTAGTCTCTGTTATACAAAAGAATTGGTTTATATTTAATTACACTTCTATACATATTTATATAAATATAGATAAATTCGGTTACATATAAATAGAGGAACACTCTAGATTTCTACCCACCTTTATTTATAAAAAAAAAGGAGGGATAATTGTCATTTAAATCATAACTTTTCGTTGACTTCTGATCAATCCCATAACTTTTCGACATTGTTAAATTAGTTTAAATTCTCTTATTTATTATTCCAATAGGTTCGTGTTACTTTGGGCGGTGGACTCTTCTTACATGATAATATAGTAATTGTTTTGTGTTTATTTAATACTCTTAATCATTAAGATTGGTCCATCCCATATTATTGTTGTTGTTGTAGTAATCATTATCCAATATGAATAGTGATTCTTGTTCCCACATCGATTTTCTATCCTATATGGCATAACCATATTCAAATATTATTATTTGTCTGAAATTATGTTATTTAAATTCATAATTAATTTATAATCTCTCATCTCACATTGAATATTTATAAAATTTCATCGAATGAAAACTTATATAAATGGGTAATTATATTCTCTCGTTCAATAAAAAAAATTAAACATAATTACGCTATAGTTAGCTTAAATATAATTTAATTAACTAATTAATGAACCAAATAAATTATTTTATTTTTTATATTGAAAATTTTAATTTAACCAATTTCAATTTTCAAATAATATAATATTGTTACTATAGTTAGTACTTTTTATTGATAAAAACGATTTCAATGTTAATTCAAAATTTCGCAGGAATAGAATAAATTTCAAACTAATAAACATAAGTGGTCACTTCCATTTAGTTGAGTCAATAAATGCCAATTTCTAAGTCCAGCTACAAGCACGGGTGGTTTTATAAAGGGTAATGATAAATTAACATAATATGTATATACGTAGTTGGATAATTTTGTCAATTTCTATACTTTTTGAAAAACAATAAATTTATCTATTTTAGTTGAATTTACATATTATATATTTACCCATCCAGGTTAGTTAAGGAAATGATGATAATATTTTCAATTCTAATTTCAAGAAGAGATATGCTTAATCTTTCCTTAATATAGATGATTTTATTTTGTTTAAAAAAAGATTTTATTTTCATAAATTAAAAAAACTAATTGATGTTTTTTTATAAAAAAAAAAAAAAAATTGACGGAACGAAACAAAAAATAAAAGATAAAGAAAATATACAAACAACTTAATATACGTGAACAATCTATTAATTTGTATTAAACTAAATTAATTTTGCTATAACGAGCTTAAATATAATTTGATCAATTAATTAATTGATAAATAAATAATTATATTTCCTGCAAGGTAAAATAAATATAATAAAATAGAATCAATTTCACATGCCTAAATAGTATTTGATTTCTGTAAAATGTATTCAAATTTAACTTCATTAATGTGAGTAAAAAGAAAATTAAAGAGTTAAATTAAATAGAAACAATAATAAAGAGAAAATAAAATAAATATTGAGACATAAATAAATTGATTAATCCATTTTTAACATTTATAAAACATGAGTTATAATAAGGAATTTGTGAATATCTTCCTATCATTATGGCAAATTAAAAAAGAAAAAAGAAAAAGAAATATTTCATTTAAAAAGTTAGGAACCAGTTTTGCATGCAAAATTTAGAAATAATTATGTTAAGAATAATTATAATGGTGAATTTTAAGAATATAATTAATGATATATTTTCTATATATATTGGAGGGATAAATTAGTCATGAAATAATATAATTAGTAATAGAATCGATTCTAAATAATTAAACAGGTTCGATTCAAAACTAAAGAGCATTATGTATATACAATTTATGTAAGTTTATCTTTATTCTTTTATAAATTATATTAATTATTATATTTAGTGGTTTGAGCGGGTCTAATAAATCCACCAAATCTATAATTTAACTTTATTATATTACATACATATCTCTTATGGATTATGTATAATTGTTTATTATAAACTTGAATCTTTTCTATATGAAAGGATGGCACATAATAGTAGATTTTTTCAAAACCAAAATAATTTTTTATTTGATTTGGTCAATAAGTATTGTTAAAAAAATGTGTACCTCACATGTTCGGAAAGACCAATAATTTTATAACAATAAGTATTGTTAAAAAAATATAACAGTCATGTCTTATATAATGACTAATTGTAAATAATTCTATATCTATAGTATGTAAAGTTCTTTCCATAATATAAAATTACTAATTTTAAAATTTATATTTAATGTATAGAATATGCTCAAGAGAAACCAGAAACAATTTAACTCATATTTTAGCATCTTTTTGGTAAAGGTGTTGTTTTAATAATTTATTGTTATTGTTATTTTTAATTTAATTATTTGATCGTGTGTTTTTAGATAACACCTTTGTCGAACAATAATATTTTTCTTTATAAACTATTTACTATTTACATTATCTTCACATCTAATATATGAGCGTAACTATCTCTAAATGTAACTTTTGATCATCTACGTTTGGCCTTTCAAACTTCCGACGATATGATTTTAGAAAGCTAAATATGGTTAAGTCCAGACAATACGATGCCAAAAATTCAAATTTGGTCTTTCTTATTCACAACGAGATGATACTCTTTTAAACTCCGGGCGGAATGATGCTCTTTCAAACTCTAGACGGGATAATGCAGACACAGATGTGATCTTAAATTACTCGTATTTCTTGTCCGTCATATAAAATTAATATAATTTAAATTTTACTATCAATTTAATTTGGTCAAATTAAATCAATAACATAAAAAGTTATATAAAGATAATTTCATATGCTGTAACCATAAAAATAATACTCTCTCCAACCACCAAAAGTGTGCAACAATTGTCTTATTATGTGTACGTAAAGAACATGCAGTGCAACTTTTTCTTTTTAAACAACATTCTTTATGATTTATCATTACAATACTTCTTATTTTGCAAAAAAAAAAAAAAAATGCCCATAGTCCACCACTGTAATCTACTATTTATTATTTATGGGCATTTTTACACTAACTAAATATCTACCAAATATTTTATTAAAATTTATGTACTCCTCAATGTTACACATTCTTAGTAGACAGAGAAAATATAAAATAAAGATAAATCACGACATAAAATAATTTTCCGTCAAATTTTGACGAGTTACGCAATAGTTATTATTATTATCATAATCGAAATAGTTTAAGCGGTGAGTTTATTGATAATGATAGTATAAATAAATATAATATTTCGTTATTACAAATTGGTTTCAAAATATTCTTTGATTAAAATTTGTGTTAGCAAGTACAAAATAACAAGTTTTGTAGGTTAATTATGGATATGTGATTTCTTACTAATATATAATAACCTTAATCATTCAAGTCCTAGATTGGTAACTTTATTAATTTTTCAGGTCATAAATTCCTAGATAGTTATATGTTGACTCCTAAATCGGTAAAACAAATATTTAAGAAAATAATTGTGTCAGATAGTCTTTCAATTCATCGTATGTATCTCAGATCCATCAATATGTGAAAATTCGACAATTTTTTTCATATAATATTATATAATATAATATAGTATTTGGTATTTTGAAACATATTTTGGTATTTAAACTTCCTATCATATATGGTTCTCCTAAATTAAATATATAATTTTTTTTGAGAGGGAAATGAAATATACAATTAATTGCAAAAGCGCGCGCAAATATATATAATTAGAGTAACTAACCGCATATAGTTGGTTAGTTTAGTTAGTTAGTTAGGTCTAAATAATTAAAGAAACATCAGCCCAGCTCCCTCCAGTTCACTCACCTCCTATTCCGCGGCTTTTATTCTAAAATCGCGTCACCCATCAGTCAACAGCTATTCATCGCGCAGCACAAACTGTACAGAACTGTAAAACGGCACACATCATCGTTGCTACCGTCAATTTTATGAGCTCCGCTCGTCCACTTCCACTCTATCCTCAAATGTATAGAACACAACACTCACTCTCCATACAGACCCTCTCTCTATCTCTCTCTCTCTAGAAATCAATGGAGTCGAGCTTATCTCTGGCTCCGCAAGCAATTTCCTTAATCACATGCTCTCCTGTATTCTCGCCTCTTTCTTCTCGCGCCGTCGGACTCCTCCGCAGCGAGTTCATCGGCAGCGGCCGAAATCTCCGGCTGCCGCGGCGGCGATGCAGGAAATTACGGCCGAAATCGGAGTCTATTTACGGCAAGTCTCTCTTCAGAGCGTCGCTCGACTCGCAGTCGATTGTCGTCGTGGCCGCGGCGGTCGCCACCGTCTCTGCTGCAGCTGTTGTGTATCTCGCTTACACGAGGAAACAACTCGATATCAAACAGGTAAATCTGCGTTTTGCAGCTTTGCAATTTTGAGGTGGAATCGTCTCCGTGAAATACGTAAAAGTGACAAAGTTTGATGAAATTGATATCGTGTGTTCACGTTCATGGAGAGAATTTCTCAAAAGAGTATCAAATTACTATAATGTGTATGAAAAGAGTACTAACTAAAATTTGTAACTAAATGAATTTAAAACTTCATTTTCCTTCACTCTCCAGTTCTTCATGTAACATCTAGCTGATGTTTGATTGCTAGTATTAGACATTAACCTTCAAATTCGTGTTTGTATGTTTATTCCATCAGTAGCTAAGATATCATCTGATTTTTTGCAATTTGTAGATGTCAGGAAAGCTAACCCTAGCACTATCAGACCAAATAAGAAGTATGACGCGCTGGATTCTTACAGATGCAGAGCACCTAGGTTGGGGGAAGAAAGAATCCGCTGACAGAAATCAATTTTCTATGAAGGAAACTAGAGAAAACAATGGTGCTGACATCAATTTTGGAGAAGCTAATGTGATCCCCGGAGGCGCTCTCGTTGTAGAGGCACCGGAAGAGTTTCAGTTAAGCATCATAGCTCCAGCAGTTAATGGTTGTTTAACCTCATTGACATCTGAGGCTTTGGAGATATCATCATCTGTGCCGTCTGTAGTTTCTGAAATTGATGTTTCAACATTTGTTGATGAAGTTTGTGAAGTGCATCATAATGCACATGAACTCTCCCATTCAGTTGCTTACGAGTTGTCGGTTCCAGTAACACAGACGAATTTGGGTGGTTGTGCATCTTTAGCAGATCGATTGCAAGAAGAAACGGATAAAGTTGGTGGGATAAATCTTACAGTTGTTGAAGAAAGTGCCGGAAACAACTTGGATCATATTTTCAGAAGCTCTGCACGCAGAGAGCTGCACACGGTTACTGGGACTTCTTTGGAGAAGTTGGATAATCTGGAAGAGTTGTCGTCTTGTGCTACCCTTCAAAGCTTCAGCCGCCATTCATCCCTCATTAACATGGCTGAGGGATCAAATCTTACTGCACGAAATGTTGTCTTACCTATAGGTGATATAGATATTAAATTTTGAAATGTTAATTGCAGGGCTATCTGGAGATTATATCTATATTTTTAATGCTTACCTGAAACAGAATTTTGTTTTTTTTTCAGAGAAGCTTGAAGAGGAAAGGCCTGCGAGATATTACAATCAGGTCTTTCTCCACAAGCAGAAGGGCTCAAGAAACCAGAAGGGATTAAGGAAAACGGAGAATCAGATTTCACATAGTGGTAGAACCAATAACTTGCCTCCATCTTTTGATCCCGAGCAGAAGCATGACAGTGACAAGCATAATCCTTCGTGGCAATTACGTGTTTACGAGCAACTTCTGAGGGAAGGCAGGTAATTCTTTTATGTCGTTGACAGCCTTTGCTTTTGTGGAATTTGTGGTTCTTGAAATTACTACTGATCTGGTAAAGAGTGTCTATACATAAAGTTTTGAAACAGTATCTTGATAAGTTCATATCCAGTCGTGATTTCTTATATTACAGGTTAAATGACTGCATTGAATTGCTTGAAGATATGGACGGAAATGGTTTGTTAGATATGGATAAGGCGAGTTTGCATTTTGCCGATTTCCTTAAATAATTATGTGCATGCAAATATAAATTATTTGATTGTTGAGTATCCTGGCTGCAGGTTTACCACTCAAGATTTTTCGATGTCTGCAAACGTCAGAAGGCTGTCAAGGTGGCATTTCGTTTTACCAGGCTTATCCGAAATCCAACTCTGAGCACATTCAATATGCTTATGTCTGTTTGCGCGAGCTCTCAAGATTCAGAAGGTACTCTCTCTCTCTCTCTCTCTCTCTCTCTCTCTCTTCAGATATATGCCGGTAGTTATTCAATATAATACTTCAGGTTTACTCATCCAGTTGTCTTCTCTGCAGGCGCTTTTCAGATTCTACAACTTGTTCAGGAGGCTAGATTAAATGCTGACTGCAAACTTTACACGACACTAATATCAACTTGTGCTAAAAGTGGTAAAGTGGATACAATGTTCAAGGTACACTGTAAAATAGTTGACTTCCTCCCTTTTTAGGTTCACGAATGGCATGTCTAGTTTGACCCACGATATATATTCAAAATCAGGTCCTCTCATGATTTCTTGAACTTTCCAGGTTTTTCATGAAATGGTAAATGGTGGAATTGAACCAAATCTTCACACATATGGTGCACTCATTGATGGTTGCGCAAAAGCGGGGCAAATTGCTAAGGCATTTGGGGCCTACGGAATACTCAGATCAAAGGTGATATGCACTTCTTTCCAATATTTTCATCCATCTCATGATCTAGCAAGCCATTTTTTTATATAAAAATTCATATAATATTGTGGTAATTTGCTTATTCAGTGCATATTAGTGTCTAACCTGAAATTACTCATGGTAGAACGTAAAGCCAGACCGAGTAGTTTTCAATGCGCTTATCACTGCATGTGGTCAATCAGGAGCAGTGGACCGTGCATTTGATGTGTTAGCTGAAATGAGGGCAGAGTTACAACCCATAGACCCTGATCACGTCACTGTGGGTGCTCTGATGAAGGCGTGTGCTAGTGCCGCGCAGGTACTTTATCTAGTATCTCTTTAAATCCATCATTTGCTTTATTTTTGTTCGCCATCTTGTTTAATCTGTTTAAATACCGGGACTGTTAAACTGTTCTAGGTTGATCGAGCCAGAGAGGTGTACAATATGATTCATCAATATGATATCCGTGGCACTGCTGAGCTTTACACTATTGCTGTGAATAGCTGCAGTCATCGTGGTGATTGGGAGTTTGCTTGTAGTGTATATGATGACATGATCAGGAAAGGCATCGCTCCTGATGAGGTGGAAATACTAAATTCTGTAACTTTTTACTTGAGAAGAATTGGGTTTACCTCGTTTAGTTTTGATGCATTCAATTGTCAATAGGATAACTGTGTTTTGTGCTTTTTTGTTTTATTTTCTTTTTTTACTTTTCTGTAATAATCTAAAATTGTATCTTCTCGGTTTCCCTTATGTAATCCAGATGTTTATCAGCGCATTGATAGATGTAGCAGGGCATGCTGGGAAAGTGGAAGCTGCATTTGAAATTCTACAAGAAGCTAGGGCTAAGGGAATGCATGTTGGGATCATATCATATAGCTCCTTGATGGGAGCATGCAGCAAAGTATTGACTTACTATTCATGCTTAAAACATTTTCTGCATTTTATCCAGTACAGTAGTTACATAGGCTATTTACTAGGAGTAAGTAAATGCAGGATTGCATTTTACTTTGAAACTAGAAGTCAGGCAACAATTTAATTTCTACACTTCTTGAATTTTCTTTTGGATTTTTATTGTATGCATAATCATGAACAGGAGATCTCCTAGCTTTTGTTTTTTAATTTTTTTTCCAGAAGGCATAACTTGCCTGCTATATGTTTTTAGGCTAGAGACTGGCAGAAGGCACTGGAACTGTATGAGGACATTAAGAGGTCTAATATGAAGCCTGGAGTATCGCTGATGAATGCCCTGATAACTGCTTTGTGTAAGTTAATCACCATTGTCTCATGGGCTTACAAGTGTTCAATGCATGTTTAGTTTTTTTTTAAAATAAAATAAAATTGTCCGATTTTCGTAAATATGCTTGTTTAATCTAACATAATTATATGAACTTATCAATTTAGTTAAAAGGGTATTGGAAGAGACTAGCAGGTCATTGGAAAAGATCAATTACTTGTAACTTCCAATATATGTATGAATTGAAGGGGCTTGCAAGTTCAATGATCAAAATACTCTTTCTGATTGATTGTCTCCAGATTTGGATGTCAATTTTTCTTTAGTTACTTTTTATTTTTTCTTCCTATATATGTGTTGGTGTCTGAGAAAACCTTCACTCCTCTCTCCTGCAGGTGAGGCAGATCAACTGCAGAAGGCCATGGAAATCTTATCTGAAATGAAGAGCACTGGTGTATGCCCAAATACCATAACTTACTCTGTTCTTCTTGTGGCAAGTGAAAAGTAATTACCTTTCTTTGTATGCTCATGCAGTTCTTTATAATAATAAAAATAATCTGTTTGTCACGCGGTATGATCTTTTCTCATATGCTGTTACAACTCTTACCAGAAAGGATGATCTAGAAGCTGGCCTCAAGCTATTTTCTCAAGCAAAACAGGATTCTGTTGCTGTAAACCTTGTAATGTGCCGGTGCCTCATAGGTGATTAAATAGGCCTTCATGTAGAAACACTAGTCGTGCGACTAGGCTACTGTGGTGCTTTTCTGCTCGATCTTTTATTCATTTGGAAAGTTTAAGAACCTTAGGAACACAATGTACTAGCATTGCCAATGTTTATATCTTGATTGCTAGTTTACATTTTCTTGAACATGTAGAATAATGCCATGTCTAATAGTTGTCCTAACTAACTGCTGCCCATATGTTACGTCAAAAATGATAATATATTTGTTATGATACATGAAGTTACTTATAGAGTGTCATCGGTCTTATAAGCTAAATAATTTAAGATATTCTAGAATTCATAAGCTCCATCAAAGTGTTCGGCAACAATTTTAAGCAGTACTTGAGATGGAAATTTACTGTATCTTTAGTTTTATTCTGCAAACTTAGGCTACACTCAGCATGCTAAACTCAACCACCCTTTCCCATAACCCTAGCTTACTGAGAATAAGAGAGAGAAATACTAGGGATGCTTATTTATAGTTTTACTTGGGCTTGTTTTATTAGGTAAATAATTCTTTCCTTTGTGGATCTTAACTGTTTGTTTCATCAGCTTTCTGATCAAGTTTATTTTATTTAGCTATGTGCTTACGGAGGTTCCAAGCAGATTGCTCAGCTGGCGAGCCGGTTCTATCTTTCACCTCTGGGCAAGTTCAGCTTAATAGTAAATGGTACTCATTCTTGCAATTTTTAAGCAATTCACTTATTTATAGTTTACAGGAAATGTGCTTGACTACTTTTTAGCTTTGTGCATTTTTATATTCGTGAGAAAATGTCCACTGCGTAAAAGGCTTCATTAAGACGTGTCATGGTGCACTTCAGCAGTTAAAGCATATCTTATAAATTAACCTGGTTAAGCACTAATTGAGCTTCTTGACTTCTATCTCTTGTTCTTTCCGAGAAGGAAGATATGGTTTATGGGATATGGCTATATTTCTACAGGACATCCTTGGCCCTGATGGTGTATAGGGAGTCCATTGTAGCTGGTGTGGCACCTACCATGGATGAACTTTCGCTTGTTTTGGGTTGCCTTAAACTTCCTAATGATGTATCTGTGAGAAATAGACTCATCGAGAATCTTGGATATAATATTGGTCCATCAAAAGGTGCAAATGTCTGTTCTTTGATTGATGGGTTCGGGGAATATGATCCCCGTGCTTTTTCTTTAGTTGAGGTATGTCAACAACTTCCAAGAACTCTTTCTTTTTTGTTAATTCTTTAAAATTCTTAATAGTTCAGAGTTTGCAATTTCTTGAACAAATTATTATATGTTCACAGCTATTTTCTGAATTCTCAGGAAGCTGCTTCTCTTGGAGTTGTACCATTAACCTCCATGAACGATAGCCCCATAGTTGTTGATGCTAGAAATTTTCAGGTTCACACAGCTGCGGTGAGCTAATATACTTCAGCCATTTGTTTTCCTTTCTGATAAGAATTTGTTACCTTATACCAAACTTGTCTGGAGCTACATAACTACTTTATTTCTACTTGCTAATATATTCATGAAACTGTTAAGTCCTCTATTCTGAGTATGCTAGGTGGCCCTTTTGTTAAATCATATTTACTAAAAATATTAGAACCAGCGGTTAAGAAGCTTCCAAGGGGCTTAAAAGGGATTTTGGTTTGGTAGCTCGTTGAAAAATTATTCTTACTCGAAAATTTTGCTTTTTTTTTGCTCTTTCTTTCATGTCGTGTGAACATTGCAACATCTATTTGTTCATATACTATTGCATTGATGCTCAATGTATGTATAAGTTGAAGCACTAATCATTCCACATCCAACAATGATATATATAACTGATTGTATTATCTACCCATGCATCTGACAAGATATCTAAACTGAATTGTGTTATGTTGGTTAGGTGTACCTCTTGACAGTTCTGAAAGGTCTCAAGCATCGCTTGGCTGCTGGTACCGACTTACACTTCTTCAATTAATTACTTATATAGCATGTTCTTTATTCCCTTTATGTATCACTTTCTTATGGATCTTTGACAGGTGTAAAGGCTCCCAATTTAACTATTTTACTGCCTGTAGAAAAGGCACAAATTCAAACTTCTTCAGGGGAGATCGAGATTAATATGGCAGGCAGGTGAGAAGATACTATGTCCTAGTCGAAAATGAAGCTCTTTGTATGAATGTATTGTGATGGCATATGTAGATTTCCATTAATATAAGTTTTAATAATGGAGTTATTAGGATAAAGCCTGCGACGAGGAAATGACAAACAATTGTGCTTCATCGTTTGCTATCGGCATGTAGAGCTCCAATAAGTGGATATGCATATATATGCAAATTATGTTGGGATGCATTAAGATTGTAGAATAAATTCAGCCTAAAATCACTAATCAACTCCTATTAGCTAGTGAAGCAATAGATGAAAATCTATTCCACCACTTTAAGGATAAGACCGGAAACTTTTATCCATAAACTTTGTATACATTTTCTAGTTGAACTCCAAACACCCTACTGTTGATATCAAGTATGGATATTTTATTTGAAGTTACTAGTAAGCTTAAAAATATACTCAACATGTTTCCTCGACAGGATAAGCCAAGAAGTCGCAGCACTATTGAGGAGACTTGGACTATCTTATCAAGGAAATGGATCTTATGGAAAGATACGCGTAAATGGTATTACCATAAGGAAGTGGTTTCAGCCGAAGCTTGGTTCTTCATTCACTGAAAAATCAATGGAATTTAGCTCATCCCTAACGAATCTAGCTTCAGGCATAAGCCGCCAAAGGCGTAAAATCAGAACCGGTCACTTGTCACTGGATTAAGGTCCACAGTTTTGGTGCATTTCATCTGTGCAGAAATTTGGCGAAAACTCTTGACGTGGTGGAAGTTTTTTCTAGAAAGATCAGCATAATTTTAGTTCAAAAAGAACGAGGATAAGGAAAATGGAGATTTTTCCAAAATTGTCTCTATGAGCTAGCTGAGAAACCTTGAATTTTTCTACCTGTAATAGCTGCCCTAGACTGTAGATTTTGCAGATGGTTTGTGCTGGTCAGAGCTGATGAAGATTAATATTGGTTTTTATTTTCTGGGGAATTTTGTAATAGAAATTTTAAATGTATAGCAGCAATAATATGAAGATGAATCTACAGTCAGTCAATTACTGTCTACTGTATATATGGGCTCTATAAGTCCTTAATTCACAATGTAGACCTTACTCGTTTTGGATGATATATATCTGTTGTATCATTTCTACCAGGATTTTTGTGAACTTTAGAAGTAGCATTTTATTTTCAACGCCTGGTTGTCATGAATTGTGTAATGATGAATGAATAGGCTACTGTAGAAAAGATTGTGTTTGGATGAAGGATTTGTGGATTTGTTCGGTTTTGATTTCTTGCAAATCCAAACAGCATAAGGTTGAGAATACTTATGTTCATCTTTGAGATACTGACGGGAAGGTAACAGGAAAGCTCATTCCTTACCCCTGGTACTAAACTGATAGTTCTGTCTCTTTTTTGCACATATGAGAATTTTGGACATTGGAAAACATATGAAGTAGGGTACTTTTATTGCCTTTTGTTTTCCAGGGGTTTGCAGATATTGTTCAATGATGAAAGAACTCAGTTGTCAATATTGTGAAGCACTGAATTTTATTCATAGCTTCATAAAATTCGACCTCATTGCAGGGGATACCGGGCTCGCTCTCTGATGATGAGAACCTAGCTTTCTCTGCCTGCCATAATATATCTTGAAAAGCATGATTGGTATGTTATTGACATCTCATATTTCTCCATCTGAATTGGGAACATTTAATTGGTTTCTTGCCTGAAGTGTATTTAAAATTAGCAAATTTACTTGATATTGATATTAGTCATAGATGGATAATGAAGTCCATAACTTATTTTTCTTTATATGAGATAATGAAGCCCATAACTTGGTAATGGTATTAGTTGTGCAGACTGCAAGTTGCAAGATCCCAAAGCTGATTAAAGATTAAATGTGAAAGTTCGTTTGAATGAAAACGAGATTGTTTCTTTTTCTCTGTGTTTGTGAGTCTGTATATGTCAGTGGATCATCAATACATGAATCTACAGTTCTAAAGCTATTCTATGAAAACAAAAGCACAAAATAAATAGTCAAAAAATTGTATGCTTCTGCTGTTCTTCATTGGTTTCTTGCATCATGAAAATGCATCCTTGAAGTTAGTTCAAGAAAAGCATTCTCGCTGCATGGAATCGTTAGGCCTCCTGTGGGGTGATTGAAGCCAAACTCTTCCTCAGCTCGGTGCAACAAGCCTTGAAATGAAGGATGATTCAGGTATGAGATGGGAACCACATATCTTTTCTTCTGAATATCTCCTACATAAACTGCTAAATGCCCCTTTGGAACGTCGGTCTGGTTTCTATGGAGGAGTGATTGAAGCTTGTAGAACTGCTTAGTGTTTGATATCAATGACATCCAACGAATAGCCATGGATTTTTTGTTTTGGAAAAGGGGGGAAAATAGAGGTGTTTGCTTCAAAAGCTCTCTGATTCTTCTATCACTATTGAGTTTTCTGCTCAAGTGTTGTTACTTAAGTTTTGAAGCTTGTTCTATATATATGAATAAATATAGGAAATAAATATGTATTATTGTTGTTGGAGTTCGGAGGCTGAAGGCCTGATGCCTGATAATCTGGAGGGGCCTTCATTACCAAGGAGCACATGACTTCTGTCATGAAATTCAGGAGAGAGAGAGAGAGAGGGTAAGGAAAACGAAAAAGAAGTGGGTTATCCACAAATATGACATGGTTTATGAAAGTTATCACAAACGAGTTCTGCTTTTATTGCACAGAATAATAGACAGCAGTTTACATGGGTATGTACTGGCACACTTTGAAAATTCTTGATGATTTGATTTATTCTTTGTCAGATTTAGTATTGATGGGTCCTAATAATTATTCACCTTCCAGCTGTGCCAAGATATTGTTGCAACTGTTATGGAAGATATGGGATGGCTTTTTTCTTTATTCCAGAAACAGGTATTGATTCTACTTTGCCTTGCACACTGTTTTCCACTCTGGGCTGCATTTGAATAATATTACATCTCAAGGATCAGATTTTTATTGATTTCCCGCTCCTCATTTCAATGTGGTCATCTGCTATCTTTGTTAGGACATGATGTTATTATACTTATCTTGGTAGAATAACTATGTTTAATGAAATTGACCTCCACTCCCCTCCCACGCCCCACAATGTTACAGGATGAAAATTAAGCAGTACTTTGAATTACTCACATATAGAAGTTTTACTTAATTCATCACTTTTAACACTGTGCAGTGAGAGATCTTTCAAAACCTGTCTTGATGTATAATATATTCAATAAGATAAATAAACATTGTCGAAATATATTCAGTTCTTCTCTAATTTCCTTTTACCCCAACTGCAAAACTACATGGTAAAAGGAGAAGTCCCAAGTCCCCACTGTTTTTCTCAAATATACAAAAAAGGAGTTGTTGAAACACTGTTCCTTACAAAGATTTTCAAAATCTTCTTCGTTTTTTCTTCCCTCCGTTCAAAATCTTTCAAAGAAATCATTTCTGTGTAGAATCTGAGAGCCATCAATGCAGAATAAATAATTGTTCATGCATGTTACTTAATGCCCTAATGGACAAGTGATGGTAGGCATTTCATAACCAAAAACGATTTTCCCCTGATCACTAGATTGACATATCTCCTTTTTTAATATTTGGTTTGTGAGTTTGTATCAGTTAATTATTATGTGGAATTCACTTTGATAATTTCTCACACCTCACGCGGTAGAAGATATTGTGCTCGAGCATATTTTCCAATAAATTGAATAACTGAATGAAGCAGCTGGCATTGTGCTAGTTAAAGGAATCCACATTGACATAACCTTCCCAACCAACATTTAGACTATGCTAGAGTCAGAAATTCCAGAATATCTCTATAGCTTAGGATGCTCAAAATTCAGAAGCTTATCTGCTTAGAGAGTGACTCATGACCAGAAAATTGGGAGTACTTTGATTCCCTTTCCACTAAACTATGTCTGAATAAAGTCCTATGTTTTCTTCATCACATCTCTCTATCTATTTACACGTACAACTATCGATTTCGTTACTTTAAAGACATGAAACATGAGTTTTTTCTCCTATACTTGTATTAGAGAAAGTTTATGCAGCTAGCTAAAGTAGATAATTAATTTTGTGAATGTGTCAATCTCTTTCTCAAAAATGCGGCTCGTGAAAATTTGGGTGCAGAACTTCATCTTAACTGATAAAAAATAATACAAAAGATTGCTAGCTTCACCACAAGGCCTTGCACTAACTAACTACATGAGCCTGTTTGTCTACAACGCTACACCTATTAATTGTTGGAACACTACATATACATAAATAATGAGTCAAATAAAACTGTTGCTAATTGGCTTCATGCATGCCACAGCTGCTGCATTCTCGAAGTTACTTCAACGAACGCGTTCTCACTGCAGGGGATGGTGAGGCCTCCCATGGGGTGGTTGAAGCCGAATTCATCCTCAGCCCGTCTCAGCAGCGCTTGAAACGAAGGGTGGTTCAGGTACGATAATGGCACCACGTACCTTCTCCTCTCAACTTCTCCTACATAAACTGCTATATGCCCCTTAGGCACATCTCTTTGGTTTTTGTTGAGGAACGAATTAAGCTTGTAGAATTGCTTCCCATTTGAAATCAAGGAACGAATAGCCATTGTTTTGAAAAAGGTTGGAAAAAAAGAAGATGATGAATATGATTTGATGATGATGATGATGATGATGATGATAATGATGAGGAAGAAAATGAGCTCTCTTTGATTCTTGAATTTGCTTAGTGCTTGCAGTGTTATGTTTTGGAGTTTGATGTGTGTGTGTGTATATATGCATATTATGTGAACGGGAGGGGAGGGTCTACATTATTGCCAAGACCACATGGCTGTTGTCATAGAATCTTGAAAAGAATAAATAAGTAAAAATAAATCTTTTATCTATCCACACTTCATCACATGGTACGGGTACGGGAACCCTACTTGCCACCTTTCTAGTCAGTTATCATTTTTACTAAGTCTCCTTTTTTATTTTATTTTTTTTGTAATTGTAGATTCTTGAAATGAAGGCTGCATATAGCTACAGGCATGGTATGTTCTGGAATTTGTGAAATTTTGTGATGATTTATTTTATCTTATTTGCAAAATTCATTTTATGGGTCCATTTATTTATCCACCTTCCAGCATGTGGCCATCCTTCTGCTGCAATTATGGAGGGTATGGAAAAAACAGGTATTAGAACTCTGCCTTTGCACACGGTTTTATGTTCTGGACTTTTTTTTGTTTTCAATTTTTTATGACGCGTAAAATAAATAATATTTTATCGAGTATCCCGATGATTTTATCTTGATTTTTCTCTTTTCATACTATTGCACATGACCTTTTTTTAGTACAGGAGTTTGTGGCTGTTATCTTCATATAAATATTATTCAACTTGTTGGGAGATATTATTTATTATTCACGTATAATTAAGACTGCGTCTGCGTGCTTGATTTATTTGACCAATATAAAAGTTATTGAAAATCGAGCTTCGTATTTTTCTTGTATATTCTTTGTAATTTACGAATATTCTCATGGATAATTGATTGAAAGATATTTTTAAAATATATTTTTCAAAATTTTAAAATATTATTTTTTAAACGATATTAAAAAATATATATATATATGCTAACTAAAAATCGAATTAATATGTGATTTTTTCTTCATTAAACTACAGAAAGAAAGAAAAAATAGGAGTATATACCCATATGAAAATAACGGCGACAATTGATAGGTTCCTTATAGTATTTAGCTTGTGTCGGTAAGAATAGTAATATACTTTATGAAAATAACGGCTTCTGTATTTCGTACAGGAGAATAATACACGTATTATGTATATGAAGTCACAATAATTAATTACTATAATATTATATGTTTTATCTTAACTTGGTAGTTTATAAGTTATACATAATTTCAAAATATGCTACACATTATTCTACAGCGAGCCAAAAACGAGTCAGAAAAATTACATTAACAATTAATTATTTTATTTTATAATTTATTTATCATGTAAAAGATAAAGGAAATTATAACTTTTGGCACTGTGATTAGATTTGGTTTTTGAGGAACAAGGGTCTTCTAGTTGAGTATTAATTTCAACATGATCTTCTGCAAATTTCCAGATCTAAATTGTGAAGATTGAAAACAATTTATAAATAATCATCAGCTTTATATATAATATTCACTAGCTTCACCGCATGAAAAGAGAAAGGGGTGATCATCAAATTGTGTAACACTCTTTAATTTATTAGTATTTACAGAAATTAATATTCAAAAATTGATGGTAAAAAGAATACTATTCTAGCTAGCTGGAGATTCTACTCCCTCTGCAACTCATTCAAATAAGAAGTCACATTCTTGAATGCTTTTTCACTGCATGGAATGGTTAAGCCTCCCATTGGATGATCAAATCCATATTCTTCCTCTGAGCTCCTCAACAGGTCTTGAAACAAAGGGTGGTTCAAATAAGAAATTGGGACGACGAAGCGATTCTTCTGCATATCATTCTCACCTACATATACAGCAATGTGACCCTTTGGCACATGATTCCTCAGCTTCGATGCTGACGATGAGGAGGAAGAAGAAGAAGAAGAATGATGAACGCGAACTATGTGTTTTGCATGGTGAAACACTGTGTGGAATCTAAACCCCATGAGGTATGTATATTTATATATATGGTCTTGAAAGAATGAAATAAGAAAGAATAGGGTTTTCAGTTTCAAGTCATTGCTTATTTATAGGGCAAGTAGATATATGTGCATGTGATGCGTGACATATGGTTTGTTGCCTCAGATATTTTGGTTCTTCATTTTCTTATTTCTTCCTTTTATGATTAGTTATTCTGATATTCGGGATTTGTCCAACTTATAATTCTGGACCAAGGAAAATCTTCCACCATAACTTGCTTAACACAGTGATCAATTTTGGAATCGATCAGACCATCGAGAGTAATTAACTTATCTCTGGGAGAAAGTATAAGGTGATAATCAATTAGTAATTAGTAAGTTAATTTGGTTTCAGTTAAGTTGTGGACAAATTAGGGTCCACTTAATAAGAGTAGGGACTAAATTGTGGATTACAAGGTATGGTGCATCTGCATGCATTATTTAGGTCAAGGTTCATCACTTCTTATAGTATATCCCCAACTTGTCTGAATCTTATCATTTCCCTTTTTGGTCTGCCCATTGTTTTAGCCCTAATTAATTTATTTTCCTTGTCTAGAGAGAGAGAGAGAGTAGTGCATAATACCTAATTGGAAATTTATCTTATGCATGTGTTTTCGATCTATATAAAAAATAAGTGAATTTAAACATATATTTGTTATTTTCATAAATTGGGAAAGAAAAGATTATTTCCACTAAGAGAAAATTGTGAGACGAGACATCTCACGAAAAGAGGAAGCAACCTAAAATATATAAACATCCTTTTGAATAATTAACAACCTAAATTTTACTATTCACTTTTATGTAAATTATTTTTTATTAGACGTAACACGAACCTATAATTTACTGTTTAGTATATAATCTGGCTCTATCCATTGAACTATGGGATCAATGATGTCGATAAAACCAAATTTTATTTTGTGTTATTTTTATTGTATAGGACGCCATTTGTTGATTACTAATTGAAAAGTTAAATGCTGGAGAATCTTGATACTTAATAAAAAAATACACGTGACAGTATAAATTTTAAATAATGTGACGAGATGCCAAGCTTGAAATTCTAAAAAGAGAAACCGAGATTAATATGCTTTCAAAATCGTTTCTCCTATTATATATATATATATATATATATGGTCAAATGTGGAAAAAAAATATTGGTAGAAGCTCTCATTAAACCTATTTTCTTACGTCACATAAGTAAAAATTATCTTTTAACATTTTCTTTTTCTCTCAAACTCATCTTTTGCAGCCAAGTTTCTTTATTATTCTTTTTTATACAATTTTAGCCCTTCTAAAATTTCCAACCTCTAGCAATTTAGTCTTAGTATCTTCATTCGATAAATTCGATAATAGAATTTAAAGAAAAACATAAAGAGGTTGATAGGGGCTTAAGTACCTATACATGTGTCCCCTATATATATATATGTGTCCCCCTATATATATATATATATGTCAATAATGTGAGCTTATATTTCAAGAATTAATGAATATTTGTCTTGGTCTATTTGCATTATATAGACCAATCAGATTTCACCACAGCAATTTCTAAGGTAAAAAAAAATAGCATGCCCACTGTTTTCGTCAAATATTTCTCGCTCAAATTTACACATGCATGTATCAATCATTAAATTTCCTATTTCTAGTAAAGTAACATGCATGAGAAGTTTTCTGTTAGGTATATTTTATAATGTCGATGGCCATACCTGCGCCACCACTTGCAGCGAAAAAACACACACACCCACATGGGTGTGTGTTTGTGTCCTTTAAGGTACAAGTGGATACATATTTTATCTCGAAAACAATTGAAAGGAGCTCGCCCAAAAAAATGGTAGGAGCTGTCTCATTCATCAACCTTATTACTCCTTGTTAAAATAATTTGCAAGGAATTGTGTATACATGTTGAATTTACCCACTTGCATGTAATTTTTTTTTACTTCAATTCTATAGTTCTAAATTAAAAATACTTATGATATTCTGAATATCGTATGATAGTTATTATACCTCCCTGCATGCTTGTATGTTAAAATCCAATTCTTAGTTTCTTGTTAAAATGTTCCTTCAATATTCAATCTTAATTGCATTATATTCAATGTTCCTTTTCCTTAAAAACATAGAAATATAGATTTGATTTACCTCTCCCATATTATTGGCATGAATGGATCAATATTACTAGAAAAGGTCAAAATGAAAACCTTTGCTTGAAATGGAATATATTATTTTTCTTGTTTGCTAATTTCCTTCAACTAATTCCTTGGCATATTACATATGTTCTTAAAAAGAATTCCATACGGACATGAGAAATAATAATAATAACAACAAAAATAATTATGATAATTATAAAACAAATAATAATAATAATAATAATAATTCCGGTTTTCTTGATAATTGTGTAGAAGGACAAAGTCAAGTGATCAAAACTATATTATCTTGAATGAACATGGAGTTTACCCATAAACTCAACAAATTCGGATCTTTTCTAGCTATAAAATAATTATTAAAAAAAGAAATGTGATATAAGATACAACATTGATAATATTTTTAGAATTTCTTCTTTTTTGCCCATGGTTTTGAGTCAATAATTGAGTACCCTGGTATTTAATTGGTTCATTTTCTCTCTCTCTCTCCTTCACTTTTGCTGCTGCAGAATTTTAGGCAATACTGTAACTACATTTATATATTTTTGTTAATCCTGCTTCAGTTAATTTATATTTATCATGGAGGATTCTACATTACTTGTGTATAACATTTTATCCCTCCAAAAAAATGTATAACATGTTATTATAAAAAAATATATGCTAAAAGTAAAAAATATAAACCAAAGTCAAATGTTAATTCTTACTTTTGATCTATTAGTCAGTTTAATTAATTACCCTTCATTAATTAATTGGTTAAGAATTTTAACCAAACAGAGCCATATATTAATACTTCAAACTTTACCTGGTCAAATAAATTAAACCGTTTACTATTATAATATCGGTAAAGAGTTTGTATATTTTTACTGTTTTTTCTCGTAAATAAAATTAAATAAAAATTATCAAATCATAGGAAAAAGTAATCCCAACCAAAATACACGAAAAGTGCCAACAGATTCAATAGTGACTCATTAAAAAAAATCATTTACTTACATTATCACTCAACAATTTGGTTGTTAAATTTCAGCAATAAATACTGATCAGTTCAAACAATTTAATAAATTTGTTTTTTTTAAAATGAATTTTGAAGCTAGAAGTACAATCCAAACCATTCAGTTTAAATTAAAAAAATATAATTGGTGTGCCTAACCAATTGTTCTCTGACAATTGAAATATTAGTGAGCCCACATCCAAGTGCACGTTCAAACTGACGTTCCACTTGTCAGAGACCTATTGATTAGATACACCGACTCATATTGTCACGTGGTGTGTCTAGATAAGAGAATTATTTCTCCCTTTTTAGCGCGTGGAATTACTCTAAATTAAATCCAGTGTATAATGTAACATGACTTAAATTTAAACAAATTTTTTTGTAATTATTTGAATCATACGTGTATGGCCTAAAATTAGTTTGGCCGATTTTGAAACAAAAAAGGGTCATTTCAGTGGTAGAGAATGTAATCGAAATCTTGATTTCTAGAGAAGAGAGAGAAAAAAAAAATCGTGCTTTTGTAGTCACAAATTCCAGCTACAAATAGAAAAAAAACATATACAGCAGCTTTCCTTAGCTGTTTCTTGAACTTAAGAAACTACACTATCACCACCAAAAAAAGAAAAAGATATCCTTAACAAAATCTATGACAAAATCTAAGAAGAAGAGCTCAGCAATGTTGTAAGAGATAGGAAATAATCCTCTGTGCATGGGAGCACGAGGCCTCCAGTGGGATGATCATATCCAAACTCCTCCTCAGCCAGATGCAATAGCTCCTTAAACAATGGCTGATTCAAGTAGGATATTGGGACGACGAATCGCCTCTGTGATTCGCCTACGTACACTGCAAAATGCCCTTTTGGAACGTCGATACATGCCTGCAAGAACCCTCCATTCTTGGATGATGATGATGCTGATGAGATTGTTCTGCAAAGTTTCTTCTTTGCATGAGCTATTCCTGTCAGCTTGATTCCCATTTTTTTTTTTTTTTTGTGTGTGTAGGATGTTTGATCAATGGATTATTTTTTGATGTGAATGGATGATATATGTGAATGAGACATGATTTTCTTGAGGTGTATATATAGAGATTGAGAGGAAAATTGTAGGATGTAAGAATTAGGAAAGTTGGTAGACATATCAGGTGAAAGAATCACATGGTTTTGACTATTCTGTAGCATGACATTCTGCCCTACCATTTTCTACTAATTTGTATGTTTCATTATAGTTTTATTTATTTATTTTACATTTCAAGTTGTTGTCTAGAAAACAACCACACAATGGTTTTTTTTTTTTTTAAATAAAAAATAAAAATTGGGTTTTTTTATGATTCTTGATGTTATTAGTTAGTGAATAGTGATGTTGGGGGAAATGAGAAGGTATGCATTTTTGGTAAGTGAAGCATTGAACTTAGACTTTGGAGTTGGGACCCCATTTTTACTAGTGTTGCAAGTGTTGTTATTCAAGAAAAAAGTCAGAAGCCTCTTTTATGATACATTGCTCCATGATTTTGTGATGATAGAGAAAGATTTGCTAACTTCTTTTTCCTTAATGATTATTCATATCCGGTGTCAAAAAAAATGATTATTCATATCCAAAATCTGATCAAGATTCATCTGTCTAATGCTTTGATTTATTGATGATTATTCACTAATGCTCTGTTTATATCATGGAATTTTCCACAGCATGCATTAGTAAATAGTGATCAATTCAACCTATAAAGTTCCAAGAATTTCTAGTATCCATCAAACTCTCAAACTTGTGTTTAGGTACATAACTTACATGTAAAGTACTAACCAAATAGGCGTGCAGGCGCGTACGCGTTCAGACATATAAATGTAGTACGACAGCAAGTGCATCAACTAGCTTATGAAAAAAAAAGCTCATCTTATCCAAAAAATTATATAAAAAAATTCAACAAGTTTTGGTCAAGAGAAGAAGATGATATGAATTATTCGGGGCGTCTGGTTTTTCCATGTCTCCTTGCAGCTGCACAAGCGCCACTTGATCAGCTGAGGCTTATCGACAAATTGGACTGCAAAATCAATGAGATTAGTTAGGAACTTTGTTGAGTGCAAGCATAAATGGATTAGGTAGATAGATAAGCAAATAATTGTATATAAGGATAAGTCTAAGTATGCAAACTTTAGCATGTTATGGAAGACAAAATGCTGCATGAAATTTTTTCGAGTGGTCTAATCATTGAGCCAAATA
Source organism: Monilaria moniliformis (assembly GCA_034509125.1). NCBI lineage: Eukaryota > Viridiplantae > Streptophyta > Magnoliopsida > Caryophyllales > Aizoaceae > Monilaria > Monilaria moniliformis. The sequence goes on from JAYDZE010213198.1 coordinate 34,200, forward strand.
GGCCCCTGCTGTCTCAGTCTTCTGCTCACCAGCTAGACCATTCTGCAACCACACCATTAATTTTGCTTGAGACTTTGATTCTTAGCTCTTGAAAAATTCCTCATTTAATGGATGTATATAGTTGTTTCAAGTCAACCCTTTTACGCGTTCCATAGTCTTATCCGAAGAAAAAAAAAAGCAAGTCCTTTTTCAGCATTCTGATATACTAAAAGATAGCAGCAGCAGTTGCTGTGTGAGATTTTACGCGTAAAATTAACAGTTTCTCAGCTGCATTTGCTTGTTTCATGCCTTAAAACCGGTTATATGTGAAATTTTTACATGGTTTTATAATAAATAAATAAGATGAGAAAGAAAAACAAGTCTTTTTTAAGCATTCTGATATACTAAAAGATAGCAGCAGCAGTTGCTGTGTGAAAATTTACGCGTAAAATGAACAGATTCGCAGCTGCATTTGCTCGATTCATGCCCTAAAACCGGCTAAATGTGACATTCTTACATGGCTTAAAAAACTGTATTTTTAATGACATTTCCATTATAAAAAAATTTGATAGGAGAAAGAAATTCTGCTGTTTACTATGTGTGGTGGGGTTTGAACGCCTCGACATATATACATCCATTGCTACATTTCTTGATAATGAGTTGGAAAAGCAAATGCATGTGATGTCTCATGTGCAATTGTCTTTACCACTATTGCCAGATGCTGCCTGCACTACTAGTTTGTTACCATTATGAAGAAAACAAGAATTTGGTCTTAACTTTGCTGCATTTTTCGGGTATTAGAATGTGCAGACAAGGGCGTCTGTGAGACGTCGTTTTGTGGTGAGGACGAGGCTGCAATGACTGCCTATCCGTGTATGGGCTAATGTACAGAAACCAGTTGATTTCCATTTTTGTGCTGGACAAGTTAGTGTTTTTTGTGCTGGTAAATATTCTTGCTTGTGACAGATTATTTTGAGCCTCAAATTAGTGTGTGTATGTGTGTGAACTATGTGAAGAGATTGATACACATGCACATGAGTGATCACATGGATTGGTCTTTCAATCATCACAAAACATATTAAAAAGCCATCAAAATAATGCAGTTAGTTATTACCTACTTTTTTTCTTTCTTTCCTATTCATAACTTTAATTACTTCTCACAACTTCTGTCAAATTTCCCTTTCAAAATGATTCATGCAATAGTATTTGACATTTTAAACTCTAAAAAAGTGCATTGTTTAAGCCAATAATATTCATAGTGTGACACAAATACTAATTAAGCAAAATATATGAAAAATATTGATGTGGGAAAGCTCCATATGTATGAGAAAACTGATCAATATTCATTGATGAATCTACTACTACTACAACAAAGAATCAATCTACATATAGAAAGTTAACAACCATTCATTAATACATGATCACAAAATTTGCCTAACACTAGTCTAATTCTTCACATATATCTCAATTTCATGGTGGGGCGCCAATCAAACACCGCCGCCGCGGCCGCCACCACCATTTTCCATCAGAAAGAAACGGCCACGTGTGATGAGGTGAGCTGAGATGTGAGGGTAAGAAAGTAATCTTCATTGCATGGGATTGTGAGGCCTCCCATTGGATGATCATATCCAAACTCCTCCTCAGCCAAATGCAGCAATTCTTGAAACAAAGGGTGATTGAGAAAGCAAATTGGGAGGACAAATCTCCTATGCATCTCCCCAACATACACTGGGAAATGCCCCTTTGGGACGTCGTGGCACGTCGAAAAGTTTCCTTTTTTGGGTGATATGGTCCTCCTCAGCCTCTGCTTGGTTTCACTAGACAAGAATCCCATTTTCGGAAAGGATAAGGTTTTGCAGTGGGAGAGAGCTTTGAAACTTTTGTGTTTGATTGGCTACTTGAGTTGGAATTGGAGTTGGGGAGTTTGGTGGTTTATATACAGGGGGTGGGGAAATAAATGTGGAGAGACATATCAGGTGAGAATGAAATTATGTGGGAGGGGAATCACATGGTGTTATTTTTTACTTATTTTTGAGTGATATATGGGAGTTGGGAAGACAAATTTGGGCCTACCAACAATGGGAAATGCAGTGTGGTGTGCAAGGAAATCTTGTTTTGGACAAGTAAATCCTATCTACCAGCATATTGCAAATTGTTGATGAGAGAGAGTGATGAGAGAGAGTGGGGAATATATATATATATATATATATGAATAAATACTTTTTATTTATAACTTTTGTAGGTGCATTGAACCTTAGTTTTTTGTGGGGTTTTCTATACTTGATTCTGTAAAGCACAAACTGTTGGGGTGGGGGACCTTGGTTTTGTACATTGTCTCAGTTTTGTTGCACAGTTCCATTGGTATCTGCTCCTCTCTCTCTCTCTTAAGCCTACGGTCTCGTGCAATATACTTCATCTGTCCTAAAATAAGTCTCATATTATAAAAGGGCAAATTGCCGAAAAAAACACCAATTTTGGTCAAATTCTGGTCAATTCCGCAAGTTTCAAAATCAGCCGATTATATCATAACTTTAACAATTTTCGCAATTGTCCCATGGCAAAATATTCCGGTGGCCTACGTGTATGAAATTGTTGTTGTGTCGCATACGTGTTCTAAATTGATGATGTGGCAAATTAGGTGTCGCAGACGTGGATTATACGACGTCGTTTCAGAGGCCGGATGTTTTGCCCGTATAAGATTTTTCGTCGACCACATCAGCATCAATTTTTCCTAAATCAAGCATCATGGGACAATTGCGAAAATTGTTGAAGTTATGATATAATCGACTGATTTTAAAACTTGTGGAACTGACCAGATATTTGACCAAACTTGGTGGTTTTTCTGGCAATTTGCCCAAATATAAAGGTAGATCATGTCACAGTTCTTGTGTTGCAATGTGCTTTTTTGTTTTGTTTTTGTTTTTAAGGCTTGTGTTCGAAAGTTGACTTTTGTATGAACGTTATTAAAACAAATGTATCCATTGATGAATAGCTAACAATGAAATAAATATATAGACATGCATCTTTGTACATTAAGAGCAATTATTCTATAGGTTAAGTGCGAGGTCGATAATTCTTATAACAAAACTAGTTTTTATGATAACCCAGTTCAACATTTAGGATTATGATAAAATAAAAATCACATTCAGAATAAAAACTACAAACCATCTGCAATATCGTAATTTTGGGTTCAAGCTCATAAGTGACACAATTACATGACAGTTATAAGACTATGAAAATACAGTTATTTTATGCTTTAATTAAGTAATGCAAAATTTGTAGTTTTTACGATAATCACACAATTCCAATAACACTTAGAAGTATTAACTGTGGAAATCTTAAACCTGCAAGATACTCAAGTGTCCCTACAGCATCCATATTTCTTTTACAAACACATCAGTTTCATTTCTTCAGCAACTCATATATATCTTGCTTTTTAAGTCTGCACTTTAATCTTTAATACTCCCTCCACTTCATAAAAGTATGCACAAATTTTTCGATACGAATTTTAAGAAATTTAGTGTTGATTGTATTGTGAGTGAATAAATGGTCGATTTATAGTGTGCATGGAGAAAGAGTCTCACTTTAGAAGTATTGTTATGTAAAATGATTGTAACAATTTATGGTAGAGTAGCGTGCAAAAAAGAAAGAAAAGAAATAAGTATATTTTTATGAGACGAATGAAAGAGAAAAGTACATAAGTTGGATAAAGGAAATGAATATTTTTTGCTTATTTGTTAAGTTGATAGTAATGCAATATCCGGAAAGTTTGTGTAAAAGAGTCTGATGAGTGAAGATCCGTCGATTGAAATTCATATCTATATATTTACATATTTATAATTTTTCCATTTTTTTATACTATATGTTGGGTACACGTATAGGCACACATACACATTCATACGTATATTATATATATGAATGGTTGTCTTGAGTTGTGTACTCTTTGTGAGAACCATTCATTTGAAATACTATGTAATTCACCTATAAAAACAACTCACACACTTACACTTCCATACTTTGTTGACCAAACTTGGCCTAAGGTAGGTGAAGTATTAAAATGCGTACTCCACTTCATCAGATGACCAATTTTCTTAAATTGTGGGTGATATTTGTATTTGTTTTTGTATATGTTTTCAGTTTTTGCACAAAAAGAAAAATACTAAAGTATGAATAAAAAATATAATAGTAAATTTACTTATTTCGTGAAATTAAAATATGTGACAAATAGATATAAGTATGAATGAAATTGAACGTGACTAAATAACAAGGCATCAAAGTTGGGTCAAATATAACTCTATCTGTCGGCTCAAATAAATCTATCCATTTGAGTCTCATTATCTAACAAAATGCTTCCACATATATATAGGACTTCCACATAAAATACTTTCCCCAAATGCAAAGAAAATTCAAATTCCTTCAAACACCAATTTGTGTAGAAGGAGTCCCAATTGCTAGAGCATCCTTGAATGATCCCCTATCCCTGTTAGTGAAAAGAATGTTAAAACTTTAATTTTAATTTCCATATTGAATAATTGCCTTAATCAATACTACTAATTAGTTGGCTTGCCATCATCGACAAATAATGAAATTCCAGTTGGAAGCTGATGGTTAGGAGTTAGATTGAGCAATAAATGTATATATATTTAAGAAACCGTGGAAATTTCAAAACTCCGACGTCTGGATTTATATTTTTATTTACTAGATAAAAGGCTCCATTTATTTCGACAGCAAATTTTATCGAAAATAGTGGTTGGCCAAATTAGCCATTAAATTGCATATGTCAGAAGTCAAAGAAAACTCTTTAAATACTCACATACACATTCTCATACTTACCCCAACCACATTGTAAGACCTCTTGTCCATTTCTTCCTTCCTTCCCCAAATCCTCACACAAGCAAGAACTCTTAACACATTCATCGTCTCCTTCTTTTCCCTAAATCTCCACACAAACCCTAATTCATTCCAAGATTTAGATAATCCGATCGATCTCCGGGAATGGGGAATGGCGAGAGACGAGAGGCGGAAACCGCCACGAAGATCTCCGTTGACGCCGGAGGAGAGAGGAGGGAGAGAAACAACCTCCCAAACTTCCTCCAATCGGTGAAGCTGAAATACGTGAAATTAGGGTACCACTACATGATCTCACACGCCATGTATCTCCTCCTCCTGCCCTTACTGGCGATCACATCCGTCAATCTCTCCACCGTCACCGCCGACGATCTCATCCTCCTCTACGACCAGCTGAGATTCAATCTGGTCTCGGTGGTGGCGTGCTCGACGCTGATGGTCTTCCTCGCCACGCTCTACTTCATGACGCGGCCGAGGAAGGTCTACCTCGTCGACTTCGCCTGCTACAAGCCCCATGAGAAGGTCA
>JAYDZE010213199.1:0-20651 GCA_034509125.1 Monilaria moniliformis
ATTAAATTGTTCACATGTGAGAGTTGCAGCATTTCAAGTTCCAAAATGTCATTGAATCATCAAATCAAACTTTATAAAAAAAATTAAAAAAAAAATTTATAGGTGGCCGCCGCATTGCGGCGGACCACCTGTAACGCAGCCCCCAACCCCGCCGCAAAATTCCTCTCATTTGCGGCGGCGTTAACCATGCTCTAAGGACATTCCATAGTATGGCTCTAAGTGTGTTCATTTTGTCATTTTAGTCTGTCCTTCAATAAAGTGCATTTTCTATTGTTGGGATCTACCCCACTACTAACCTCTTATATTTGCATAAATATCAAGTATGGCTCACACCATTGTCTAATATTTACAATTCAATTCAATACCCCTACAATAAATGTGAATCATTGTCTCTACTTATTTACGCACTTATCTAACATTTATTAAAATTCGTACGGAAAAAAGTGTAAGCACATTATAAATGGATTATTTTTCTTATATCAAATATATACTATAAAATTACTAAATTGTGCGTAAAATTTGGAAATAATATAAAGAATATTACAAGCATAACCAAATTTATAAGAATACATAATTTTATAATAATAGTATAACATATTATACTAAACCCATAACTTGAGTATAACAGACATGCTATGAAAACCAAATTTATTTTAAAAAATAAAATTCATTTATAAATATCTCAATTATGAATGAAATCATCTTATGAGTTGGGAATTGAGTCAATAACAACCCACAGGAATCCCATGTTGTTCTTCACGAATTACACTATAAGTTTTATATATAATAGGAGTGTGTGATTTTAACTGGACCGTTGATTCCGGTTTTGGAATCGTAACTGGCAGCCGACGGTTAAATCGAAATCGGTTGGTTCCAATGGACCGGTTTCAGTTAAGGCATGAGTCGAACTGTGACCAGCGGTTAACCAACACTTTTAAACCGCCGATTTCAAGGTTAATTGTCGGCTACCCGCGTAAAAAGTGTATTATTGCAGGTTGCAGACCTAAACCCTCTTTTTTGGCCGAAACCGGCAAATTCCGTCATAAAATTGCTAGCTTTTGAAAAAACCGCTGGTTCTCGAGGAGATGCAGAGGCTTGATGCTAGGGTTCATACGTAGGCCAAAATCGCCAGTTTCTGCAGAAAACCACCGGTTTTGCTGCAAAATACTGGCCAATTCTAATTTTTATGTTTATTTTCAAATTTTTAATTTTGAATTCAATTTTTCTCACTCATTTTATCTACAAACACCGTCCATCATCCTCAATTCAAATCACACCTCTTGTATTAACAAGAATTCTCTCTTTGTATCCCCTAATTTCTCTATCTCTCTACTCTATTCTCTCCACTTGTCTTTGTGGTGCTCACTAATTTTCTAAGATTACTTACCTCTTCAAACCAAGTCTCAAGTTCTAAATTCAGTTTCACTCATATATGTCTTCTTCTCGTTATAATTGTGGCGATAAGGGTAAAGTTGCTGCCCAAAATCACAGTGATGCCCCCCGTGCAAGGTCAAAGAGACCATCACGCCGAGATGCCCAAAATCAACTCAATTTTTTATCAGAACAAGTTGTTTCCCGTATGCAGGTAAATACGAAGAAATTGTCAAAAGTGTGTGATTTTCAATTATAATTTATTACTAACGGTAACCTAAGCAATTTGATTAATGATTCAATACATGACATGTTTGTTGGAGGAATATGTTGCAGTTAATGCCCTAGCGGGCTTGAACATGAACAACCCCAACATCTCCCAACAAATTTCAGGTGCATTTTTCAGCATGAGTCCCGACGCCTTCAATTTCCTATCAAGCGACGAGTTGTAACAACCAATTTCTTAATCTCAACGACGTATTGATGATAAATGTCAATATTCAGTTGATGAAGAAGAAAAAGAAATGTCACCACACCGCCACTGCCACCGCCAAATGAACGATCTAAGACATCCAACATCTTCGTCAAACATTTCGTAAAGATGGAAAATAAAGAGCCAGATTGTAGTCCTGATGGTCCGAAGAAATTCATTGTGTAATACAACTATTGCAATTCGCGATACAAATTTACACATGGAGGAGGATATTGTACGTTCATTCGGCACATGGAGAAATGTCATCCGATCAAATTTGGATACGGCTCAATTCAAACCGAACTAAACTATCAACCTGGCGCCGCCCATATGGATTTATCACAATTAGGTATGCCTTCCCTTTTCAAATATAACCACAAAGATGCAATTAATATTATGGCTAGATATGCAACTATGCACATTTGTCTTTTAATGCTTTTGACAACGATAGATATGAATATAGTATAAAATAAGCATTTAATTGAGCTGCTAAAAATAAGTAGAATTTCTCTCACTATATCCATAGTAAAATAATGTTTTGAAAAAAAAAAAGTTGAATTATGGAAATATTGATTGCGCTTAAATCACAAAATTTTTGTTTGTTCAAATGTGTGGACTGATGCATATAATAAAAAATTATATATGGGAATTACAGTTCATTTTGTAGATAATAGTTGAACAAACGTTTAATTGTATTTAGAGAATTTCGAGCACCACATAATTTTCAAGCTATAGCTCAATTAATTGTTAAAGTTTTAAATAAATTTTAATTAATTAATAAAAAAATTGTTGGTTTTGATAATATCTTTGCTAGTATTGCTAGTATTTATGCATTAATTGATGCATGTGCTCATATTGTTAATGGACAATATTTTCTTGTTAGATGTGTAAGTCATATTTTAAATTTATATGTTCAAGATGTTTTATATTTGTTTAATAAATATGTAGAACTAATTAGACAAATCATAAAATTGATTTTAAAAGAGAGTTATAAGGAAAAATGGCAAAATGTCGTCATAATAAAAAAAATAGACATACGAATTTTGTTATAGGTGTATTAAATAGATGGAACTCTACTTATAACATGATAAATTCAACATTGGAACATAAAGATTTAGTAGATTTTTTTAGAAGTTGTAGTGATGTAGATTGCTTTTATTACATTCTTAGTGGCTAAATGTATAAAATTATTTAGATTATTCAAATCTTTTAGAACTACAATTGTTGAATTATCAGACATTTATTATTATACTTATGTTCGTGTTTTAGAGCATTGCGTATATATATCACTAAGTTTTAATAATTGTATGAAAAAAAAAAATCTAAAATTACAACTTATAATATTTTACATGGTTCAAAAGTGGTTAAAATATTTTATAGAAATACCAATGTATTTTTAGTTGCTAAATGCTTAGATTCAAAATGGAAACTAGGTGGTGTTTGTATCATTTTAGATTGCTATAATGAAAGTTTGCAAAAGTTACATCTAGCGAACATAGCACATTTAGGTTTAGACACTGGATCTTTATTTGAATTAGATCTTCCAAACGTAGAACAAGTTAAATATGGTTTAGATTTCGCCTTACGTGCCCTATTTAAGGATTATAAAAAATATAATATTGCTAATAAAATTAACAGTTCTACTCCTAGTTCTACTAGAGAATAAAAATTTAGTAATTATGGATTTAACATAGACATAGATTTTAACTACCCAATAGCACTAAAAGTAGCATTGATATAATTATACAACACATAGTCGTCGAGCTAATAGTGAATTAGATATATATTTGTAACCTCGCGCTATTTTCAAATATGTAGGTCCTCAACACCACCAATTTGACGTCCTAGATTGGTGGTCAATGGATGAGAATGACTATCTCATACTCGCCACAATGGCAAATGAGATTTTGCGGTACGCGCTTCCACCGTCGTTGTAGAGCAAGCTTTTAGCACTGCCGGTTGCGTCTTGGACGAATTACGGAGCAACATGTTCATAAGAAATATGGAAGCAACCATGTTGCTTGATGATAAGGCCAAATCGGAAATGAGAGCTCAAGAACCAGAACGGGATAATCGTGTCGAGAGCGAAGGTGGAGAATTTATCGAGAACGAACGATCCGAAGTCGAGGACTAGGAGTCAAGGTAAGTGAAAGTAAGATAAGTATGTGGGCTTTGATTCCTCGACGATGATATGTAGATAACTCAAGTTAAATTTCTATAGTCTAATCTTAAGGATTTAAATTGAGTCCAAGTTCTTTTCCTTTATTTTTTTCCCTTTCGTTGTAAATTTGTAACTGTAAATATAAATTTATAAGTTACAAATTGTAATCAATTATCAATGTAATGTAATTCTCTCATATGAGTTTGTTTGTTTTATTACTTAAACTTTGTAATTTATTTTGTAATGTAAACATTATATTATTTAATTAATATGAAATTTTAAATTATTAATGTAAGTTACAATTGTAAATTTTTATTTATAACTTGTCTCATATAGACTTAAAACCTCCGAAAATTGCCTTAAACCGCAAAATATTGCCAGAAACCGGCCAAAACCGTCAAAAACGGGCGGTTTTGCTGCAGAAACCTTACTTTTCTACAGAAATCGCTGGTATTCTGCAGAAAAATACGATTTTCTGCATAAAAGGCCGATTTTTTGTAGAAACTGCTGGTTTTCGGCAAAAGAATTGGTGGTTCACGCGTTTTCTCCTTACTTTTCATCCTTTATTTCATATATAAATACATCCCTCATTCCCAAAATCACACACTTCCAAAAATCGAAAAATTCGCATTCTCAATCACTTCATTTCTCTTATTTCAAGTTGTGAAAATTTTGCACTATACTCCAATAAATAATCTATTTTCTCTTACATTGTCTTGTTTGAGTGTTTGTGCACGTTACTATTGTCTCCACCCTACCACAAATCTGGTTCCTGAGTTGCTCCTTCTTTGCTAGCCTAAATGATGGTTCGCCACCCTCGAGATGCTGAGCGACTGAGAGTCCACCTGAATCGGGAATTCAACCAATGGTATGAAAAAATGGGGCATACGATACTAAAGCCAGTGATTTCATAATACAAGGACGAATTGAGATTAACATTTTCAACGGTGGAGGTTGAAGCTCATGGTCTCTTGCAGCACAACAACATGAGCATCAACCTCCACCGTTGCAAAACTCAATTTATTTTTGTATTTTGAAAACACTGATTTCTACATGGTATGTCGCATTTATCCCTTGGTTCAATTCTCGATTCAAGTGTATTCTCAAGCGCTCAGCGTCTCGAGGGTGACCGACAACGATCCTCAGCCAATTCACCTGATCCACCAAAAAATAGACTGAACCAGCCGTGAAAGGAAAGGGATTAATCGTACAATGCGGGATTCTGTGATTTCTATACACGATAACGGTTAGCACATGCAATGGTAGCGGTTGAGGTTCATGGGTCGTGCAAACACGACACAATAAATGTCAACCTCTTCTGTTGCATCTAACAATCCATCCTCATGCCTAGAAGTTACAGGTTTCTATATTGTACAATCATCTTTCTCACTATTTATTCAATTCTATTTTTGGGCCTTTTTTTGGCCTATTGGCATTGGCATTTTGTTCAATTTTCATATATAATTGTAAATTTATATTTATAATGGTGTTGTAAATTATAATTTATAAATAGAAATTTCTTTATTACTTAAAATTTATGTTGTGTGTTTTTTGTAATTTGTAATTTCTCCATTTTAACAGTCTAATGTTCAATCATCTTCAACTAAATAAATAAAAAAATCGAAAAACCGCCAAACCGGAACCGGTCAAAATCAAGCAGAAATCTCCATTTTTGAACCAGAACCAAAACTGACGGTTCCGAAACCGTGGACATCCACACAAAAAACTGTCTAGAATATATGTTAACCCTCCTCTCTTGCCAATCAGAGCAAGAAAGACAGAGACTTGTTTCTCTAGAGTTACTCGGCAGATACAAATAATTCTTTGACATTGACTACATATCAAAAAGGTTCGACTTGTACCAAAATCTGAGTACAAAAGTAAAAATTACCACTATTTAATCTTTTGCAACTATTTAGATATTACCAGCCGTTACCAATACAATTATCATACAAACCTAGATTTGAAGTAGTCGTTAGCATGATATGCCGCTCAAGACGGCAGAGGAAATTTCAGGGTGAAGGCACAGTTCTCTCTACTCCAGCCAGGTACTTGGAAGTTGGAACCACTTACACAACGAGTTTTGGGTGCTCTGAAAGGCTCGTCTCATTCATCGCCCGTATCATCTCCGTGGTTTCAGATGGCACTTTCTCATCTCCAATTGAGTGTCAGAGTCTACCTTTATGTCATTCTGCAAATGCACCTCCATCCTCTTTCAGAGAAACATCCGCATGTGTTGAATCATTTGGCTTATCGTCAGGTGGCATATCCGTGACATCACCATTCACTGGGGCCTGCATTTCTACATCCCTGTCATCACCATATGCTGAGGCTTCCATCTTACCATCCTCTGTACCAGTAGAGGTTTCTGCATTCGCAGTGCTATTTTCTACAGAATTATCATCCACCACAGGGATTTGTCCAGGATAAGATGAAGACTCATTCAAATGATAGCTCACAACCCGTGACTGGTGCAAACAAGAGGAAAGAGTTAGTATCTAAATTTCACTGGTACTTGCTGCATAACAAGCTATAGATCGACCATACTGAAAAATCGGTACAGTGGCCAGGGTCGTCAAGCATGAAACAGCACACAGTTCTATTGAGGTTCTATTGAGTCGGAATGGGTTGTAAGTGCCTAGGGGAAACAAACAAGCACATTGCAACAGCATACAAGCTATAACAACTTCAATAGGAGTTGATTATGAAATTCAAAAGCACATCACAGAGTATATTTCGGCATAAATGATGCCCTATCTGGACCACCTAAACTGAAGAGCAGAAATAATGCCATAATGTAACATTTCAATAATCATATTCCTTGGACTTTCAGGAAGGAATTGAGGCACTGAAACATGTGACTTCCGAACAAAAGGCCCTATGTGGAGAAGGATGCTCCTGGTTTGTTATGCACAATGCAAGTAGCCTAATGAGTAGAAAACTAAACCATTTCAGAGGTTATAGTACATAATTAAAGAACGGTTGTCCATGAGGAAAATGGAAAAGAAGCATATAAGACGGGGTTACCAGTCTACCATAAGACCCTAGCTTAAGTTTAGGAATACCTGGTAGACCTCATGCATCCTGTAATTCACCAAGTCAGCCATCTCATCAGGTCCACTAATAAGTTGGACAGATCCTGTGTCTTCAACATGACGATCTGTGAATGCTGTAAACTCTTGTAAATTCACACCAAGATGGTCAGGCCTCTGAAGCAGAAGCTGAAATGTTGGTTGGAGTTCATAGCACTGTTCGAAAATAGAACGCCGGCAGAAAACATAAAGTCCCAATCTTGCACGAGACATTGCCACTACCAATCTTCTTACATCACGAAGGTGACCCACAAAACGAGTGCGTACGAGAGATAGTAAGACAAAATCATTCTGCTGCCCTTGGAACTTGTCAACGGTTGTTACCTACAGTTGGAATCATGAAAGTAAGCAATGAACATGTGACATATAACAAGAGTGGGACTGTGAGACAAATTAACTGGTAAGAGGCACGACTACGGATCATTACTGCATTCTGGAAAAAAACTAAACTTTCCACGAGAAATTATCTTACAGTAAGCCTCTTTAAAACTAATCAACAAACATCTGTTCCTACATACTCTTGTTACAAATAAAATGAAATGCTTCAATCCTATTGTTTTACTGGCTTTCATCAGGTCAGAGGTACTGAGAGCTCCAAGAATTTGACAGTTTCTGCTCAAAAGTCTTAGCCTGAAACTGTAACCAAAAGGAGCTAACCCAGCAGCCCCGGAACTGAAGAGATGAGAACTATAATGCATAAGAACAGACAATTGGCCAGGATCTCATTCAACACATCACTATTACTAGTGGGAAGTGCAACAAGCAGAAAGAAGATGTAAAAATACATGTAGTTTTTTAAACTTGAACATGTAACATCCATATTGACGTGCACCAAAAAACTAATTTCCCTGTATTATTTTATTTTGTAAACTAGAATTCACTACACTGTTACTCATCAAATACTGCATTCAGAGCAGCACATGAAGAGCCTTAACATCTTAATTTCCAGTGTCAACAGATTGTGATACATAACTATATCTGCAATTGCAAGCATAGTCTATCAAGGTAAGAACATAAGTTACCTTGTGGGGTGGACCAATGAAGTCGTATGGGACACATCTGCGGCTGATCACATCACGAATTAAAAGTTTCTGACCATTGTATGTTGTCAGTATGGATATCTTGTTGGCTGGATACCCAAGCAAACGCATGTATATATACACACTAACAACGTACTCAGCCTCTCCTTCATTTTGATAGAACCAGGGAGAAGGAGCAGACTCACCTCTCCCATGGTAATCAGGAACGTCCACCAACTGATAGTCAAAGGAGAATCCAGCATTTGCCCTGCGGAAGATATCATTCTCTCTCACATATGGAAGATCTCCAAGATCTTTATATCTCCAATTGTAAAGTCGAGCTAAACTAGGTCTAGCTCTTCCCTGGGCGTTGAGCTCAATATAGGGAATTCCCAGACGGACAAATCTTGTGAAAAGACTTTGATCCATATGGCTGTACTTCTGAAAAGCCATATTTTTCACGACAGGAGGCAACTGGTGATGGTCACCAATCAATATACAACGTTTAAGCCGAGCATAACCATCTTCCTGCCTTTGGAGCAACATTGGGATGAAAGTCTCTATTTCCAAAATTTGAGCACTTTCTTCCATCAGCAAGTTATCATATTTAAAGCCCAAATTCAGAAAATCTTTCCTTTTAAGAGCTGCATGGGTGCATGTCATAGCTACTATTTTTGCTTGCTTAGTCATAAGATAATTTGATCTATCAACTGTTGACTTCAGCAACTCAAATGCCCGACACTCTTCAAGCTCCTGAAATATAGTTTTCAGGTGGCGGAAGCAACCCTTAGCTGCCCGCATATCTTTCTCAAAGCACTGGCCCGAGAAAATTGGATTTGGAGTGTCAATAAAGAACTCCTTAAAAGGAAAACGATCTTGAATAAATGTAGGCTTATCCTTATTCTCAGCACAAGCTGCCAAAAATAGTTCCCAGCGTGAATACACATGAAGCAACCAGAAATAACCAGCCGTTTCACAAGTATAAGCTACATCCTCAGGCACTTGTAGAGATCTCGCCAGGCGCTCCACTTCTCCAAGGAGTTCCAACCGCCGAACAAGCATGGCATTCACACGGCCTTGGCGGCTGAAGTCAAGGTCAGTAGCCAATTCTTGCTCACCTTGACCAAGTCGAAGTAGATATCGGGCTGGAACATCTCTCTGAAGTGATGAACACAAGTTGAAGTTAGAATGGCATGACATAAACAAGATGATCTAACAATGTTGCTTAGAAACATGAACACATCAAACAATCTACTACCTCCATTATCTTTTCAAAAAGATCATTTAAAGCCTGATTTGAATGGGTAATTATCAAAGTTCTCTGAGAAGGACAATTGTGGTATAGAACATTCAAAATCTGCACAGCTGTATCTGTCTTTCCAGTACCAGGTGGACCAACAACCATAGTTAAACCAGGCTGAATGCCTGAAATGATAGCTTCAACCTGCATGACAACACAGAACTAGGATATATCAAGAATCGAGACTGGTAAAGTATATTACACTTTCAAATAAAAGAATTACAAATTTTTCCATAAAATCTGTGAGGAACCATAAAGCTCAGACATCAGAACTGTATAAGGACTTTTTCTTAGTTCTAACTTTAACGGGATGGGAACGATATTCTCCAGATTCTCTGCACATATAGTTCTGAACAAACAAGCAGCAGAATAATTTTCTAAACTAGATATAATCAGGATAGAAGATATGCTCCGAACTAAGCATCTTGAATTGGAAAACAGACATGACAAATAAAACAGGGATGCAACAGTACAATCCTAAAGTGTATAGGGGATTTGTTATTGCCAAAAAGATATTTGGATATACTGACATACAGATATTCAGTTCATATAAATATGAAAATAAAAGAACATGTTACAGTAGACATTGAAATTTTATGCATATCAAGAATATTAGAAGTCCAGAGCAAGGTAACCACAACCAATTTTGATAGTTTTCAAAGTTTTTACATTTAGCATTAATTACCACTAGGCAGATATTCAAATGCAGCACTAGAATTGAATCATCAGGCAAAACATCAAGAAGAAAAATTAACAACCAACATGCGGGGGATATGTATATATTTCAAGGACCTGAGTAGGAGTAAATCTGACAGAGTTCTGCTTTGGTTGATCATGGGGATACGGTCCTGGATTGGGAGGAACATAAGACTCAACTACGAGTTCCAGTCTATCTGAATGATTATCTTCCATAGCATTGGAATTGTTTGAAGATCTTGTGGATGCATCATTTCCAGGTAGAAAATGTACTTTGCCCTCAGGATTCTTGGGGAACTTAATACGAAATGGGGGACATGGATCAAAGTTTTCGGTGCCATCTGAATGTACAAATCGAACCTGCATGAGAATACAATTATTGGAGGTATTAATACGAATTTCAGGACTATTGTGATAATAAAATAGGGTAACGAAAATAAAAACCTGATAGTTCGGAAAGCTATCTTTGACATGAGCAGCATCAAGGAACGTGTCTTTGAAATCAGCCTTTTCAAGGAGATCTGGCCTATTGACCCATTGGGCAGCAGAAGGATCACCATAACCCAAAAATATGTCATGTAACCAATCAGGGACAATACATGTCTCATTCATCAGATCCCTTATGGATTCCAAAATTGCTTTGAAGTTGTTCTCCTTAGGTTTCCGCCTCATCAATATGTTAAATGTGCTATAGACATCATCTGCGCCCTTCTCTGCAATGTCACAAACATCCATATGATACTGTGCAGTATCTAGTGCAACAGTTACAGTTCTCAGTTCTCCTTTGGGAGGCTTCCACTCGTCACGCTTGATTCTTCCCGTGAAATCATTCATGAGAGTTCCCTCCTCATCACGTATTTCAATAATCTCACATCCGCGCACATACTGAAGACCAAGTTTCTGTGGAACAGTTGCCTTCTCTGCTTCTTCGGCACTCAGTGGCTCAAAAGAATGGCGAATAGAGAGTAAGAAAAGGACATCATGCTCCTTAAGAGAATTCCATTCAGATCTGATTTGTGCTTTATAGCTCGAAACGCTAAAAGTAACTTCAGCTGTCACCGCAGAAGGCTTTACTTCCCCAATTTTTGGCTGCTTGACATCTCTTATCCTGAATTCTTTAATTGGTACACCCATTCTCGACCAACCACGAAAAGCAGTTTCGCCTTCATTATTGGTATACGTGAGAAGATGTGGCACAGCTTCTTGAATATCCTCTCGAATTTCATAAGTTGATTCAAGGCGGAAGAGGTTGAAATTTCTAAGAAGGTAATCATGAAGTGTTAAAAACTGTAAATTTAGCTTTGGAAGTGCCAGACACCCTTCACCGGAGTAGTTGATACTTGGTACAAGGCTTTCATCCCACATTATTTGCTCATTGGGGTATAGTGGAAGAGCATTGATCGCTTCTTTCTGTGACTGTTGTTTCTCAAAAAATGAAACCATAACTTCTATAAGGAAGTCAACTCTTTCTGACCATGGATCATCCTTTGATACCAGTTTGAGCTGCAGTTTCATTTCATTGGAGAGAAATATCATTAGATAACAATCTAACATTAACAGAAAAGAGAAAATGAATTTGTGGAATCTTCTTTGTAATTCTTTTTGTCATGGTTGCATATGCTCTACCAGTATGTTCCTGTAAGGCCAAGACTCGACAAGTTTGACTTTTAGCATAACATGATTATAATCAATCAACTCTCATACTTCATATGTATCTACTCAATTTACTCTTTATAACTTGTTATATAAAAGAAAAGTACACATGCATAGAAATTACTAAACCTCGACTACGGTTTGGATATGGCCCTCCAGAGAACTAGCTGGAAGCAATCATATACCAAAAGCATAGTCATGAATTTTTTAGAAAGTTTTGTCACCAATGATAGAATTAGCTTATACACGGTGCAGACATATGAATTCCCATTCATTCAGTGTTTCTTCCCATTATTTCATTTCAAGTTGCAATTCATTCACCTTTATTTCACCTTCTATATCTAATCACAATGCTTAGCTTCTAACTATTTCAGTGCTAGAAAGACTATCCCCTACTTATTAAGAGCAAAATGAAATACAAAATAAAATATTCGAGTGTCCTGCATTTCAGAATCAAGCTTCTGACAATTTAAGCAACCTTAGTACAGAAGCGAACAGCTTACAAAATTACAATCACAATTATCCAGTCCCTTCCAAAAAAGAAAACAACCAAACTAATTCGCAGCTTAAAAGTTTTTAACTCAACATACATTATTAAGAATAAACTCAAAATAGGATATTTATCCATCAAAAGCAACATAGTTTATAATACGACTCAGATATATAGAAAGTAATGCCCAATTAAACAAACCATAAAGAAAATGGAAATAGAGAGTGAATGGAAAGTTCACAGCATCTTCATCTTACTGACTTGCAAATATCATGATATTCGATTTACATGCTCCTAAAGTAGATGATAATGACAGTCCAACTGAATACCAGCATGGACGAATGTCAACCAAGTAATTGAAACATTATTAATTAGTCATTTATGTTAGTTCACAAGGTTATATATGACTTCATAGCAATAACATGCAAGAGAATAAGCTCATCATCACTTCATAACTTAAAATATGTAGTTTAAAGTAAACTTATACGGTCTCGCATTTCATAAATTAGATTTTACCACAATTTTATATGTTTATGTATCGTCAGGAATATGTTTAGCAATCAACTAACCTTAGCACATACTAAATCCCTTAACTCCTCGGCAGAAAGTACTGAAAGCTTTTTGGCAAGGTCAGCACGCTTATTGATTGAACCAATGTTAGCCAATGCAAGTTCTCGCAACTACAAAGACAAAATAGCAGGACACAAGATAAATAGAAGCAAATAAAAACAGTTCCACTTGATGGTAAAAGCAAATGTAAGAACTCTATAGATACTGTACATACCTTCGGAACTTTTTTAAATGCAAGAAGCTGAAAAGCCTGAAGGCGCTTATAATGAGCTTGAAGCACCTCATCATCAGTCATTTGTCTACCCTGATGATCATTAATCTCAAAACCTTCATAGAACTGGAGCAAGTCAACCAACTGTCCAAAAAGCTTCCCTTTCTCATGCCTATACAGAGAACTCAAATGACATTTGGCAACTACAGCTACATCAGCAACAAGAGGTCGAACTAATCTGCATCGAAAAAATTGTTAAGGATAATCAGTATGGCTAAACAATATTCAAATGAAATACTAACTTCCTGGAAATCATTCAAAAGGAACCAAAAGAAGTTAGTTATACACAGAGGTGAATAACTAAATGCCCAAGAGCAATTGATGAACGCATGAGTCCCCCTTGGAGAATATTACAAACTGAGTAAAGCTCTAACCGTGAACAATGTTTTAAAAACAAACATAAGTAAAACAATTTTAGTGAAAATAGGGTGTCATTTTTTTCGGCCTAGCACACTTATAAAATATACTCGACTCTACAGGAAGTAGACAAAGACAGAATTCAGATAAGCCCATGTTGTTTTTGCACATAATACACTACAAATATGTTTGATTATTGCCTAAAAAAGACAATAGAGTAGAACACTGAAAAGGCCAAAGCTAGCCTCCAACTCCATAATAGAAAGGGAAGATAAAGTATTACAGGTCTATCAAAGACAAAGACTACGGCAATCATCAGCACAATTAGCTTAATCCTACTCCTACCCTCCAAACGGACACAGCAATAACTGAACCCAATGAGATCTTTGTTGCATTAAAAAATGAATATAAAATTGTTAAAAAATATTAGGTGCTACCGTGCTAAAAAATGGAATTGGCATATAAGTGTTGATAACTATACCTCCTGGTAGGCAGTTGGCTCAAGAGATCAATAAGGAATTCCATAAACCTTTCACAATAGAGGACACAGGCATCATTCACATACTCAGAACCATGAGCAACAGGATCATTGTCCTCATTGAAAATGGAAGAGAAAACCTCAGAATCAAGCACCTAGTGATATAGAAGACAAAAGAATATCATCATCCTTAGGGTTGGAATAATAATAATAAGATAACTTAAAATAATGTGCTGATTAATACCTCCAAAAATTCCTCAATGAGATTCCTCAAAAAGTTCGCTTCCAACATGGTTGTGGGATCAAAAGTTCCCCCTTGTTTAGTTGCATCCCTTGCTCGTTTTGCAATTCTTCTCCACTTTTTGATCAGATTTTCATTAAGACAAAGTTCCATCTATGCCCATGACAGCAATAGTAACCAAAGATATTAGAACACATGTGGGGGGAAGCTGAAAAACTTTTCACTAAGTAATAAGGTAAGGTTATGCAACCTGAAAACGTCCATATGATAGGCTATGCCAACACTCTAGGCTTGCTAACCGCATAATCCTTTCACTCACTACTTCATCCTCCAAGCTCTATAAAAGTCAAGTTAGATTCAGCCATCATATCGAAGCTACAATAAGGTAAAAACCCATAATTTCATAAAATACTGCTTCGGACGAGATGCATTATGCATATATAAAGATCTGCATGTTAATGAGTCCTTTACATAAGAATCTGGGGCAAGCTTAAAAGAACATGACATACGCTCTACTAATCTAGTCATTTCTTCCCTAACTAAGATTTTGTCATTAGAAAAGGACAACCAGACACACCATGCAAATTCATGGTCCGATTTCATGTAAAAACTGAGAGGTTGAAAGGTTATTTAAAAGAGCTCCTACATTAGAACGTCCTTCTGACTAACTTTCTAACTTGTGCACCTAAGGCAGTTCTTCAAGTTAAAGACCATCCTAACCTACAGTTAGTTACTAGATATGATCACACAAACCAAAACCAAGTCAAATGAAAACAACATGACAAGTAGAAATACGAAAACAATATGAGCAAGTTGTAAGTACTAATTGCAAACAGAATAACAACAAAAAATTGAAAAAGGGAAAATGTTGAATTCTAGAAGCAAAACTAAAATTCAACCAAAAACCTAGAATGTGGTAAAGAATCAACAGCCATACTATTCTCAGATCTCATAAGAGGACAACCAGAACATGAATTCAAAGCTAAATTTGCTTGCTGTATCAGAAATATGAAAATTAACAAGATTAGTCATGAGATATACAAGCTTCATTGCAACTTAAAATTAGTTGTCCAGAAAACGGTATGGCAATCAAATAAATAAAGATCATGGCTGAAGATTACGAGAAGTCTGACGACATAGCTGAAGCGGGAGTTAAAACAATTATATGAATTTAAAACAAGCACATGATGAACAAGTACCTGAAAGGCATTGATCATGAAGAGTAGATAATTTGTCTTTTCTGAAATAGTCAGGCTTCTTCCCTGCAAGTAAGCAAAGGTTTGAGCTTATTGTTCTCTTTCATTGTAGAAAGAGACGTGAGAGTAATACATGAGAATTTGAATCAGTTTGCCTCTAGAAAGATGTATTAGAGTCAACTTCGCGACTTAAGAACTAATGAAAAGAAGGCAACTCCCAAGCAGTAAAATAACAACTTGTCAACCAAAGTCCAAAACAAACAAAAGAACAAGAACAACCAACAACTAAAGATGAAAAATAATGAAAGAAGTAGTCTTATAAACATGAACCCAGGTGTATATATCAACTTCCATTTAATTCTCAAACAAAGATATTTTGTTCCAAAGACAATGTTCAGAATATTAATGCTTATGATGGGTAAAACATTTTCAGATGCTCAAAGGTAATATGTAGCCCATTGCAGGATATTATATAGGGAAATTACCACAAAAGAAACAGCCTTTAACTATATTTACTAGACCCAATCACCGATACTCATCAAAAGTTTTACATCCAGGGCAATTTAGTTTGAAGCAGAAAAATATTAGCTCAGAACATGAAAAGGAAACATAAATCTACAAGACTACAACATTCTTTTTTATACATTTATGAGAACCAAAAAGCAAGTACGCTGAAGAAATTGTAGAGAAAAAGTTTCATTGACCTAAAAATCAATGAAGATAACTTGAAAAAAAATTAGAAGGTTCATATGAAATAGTACCTCCTTAAGACGGAGTACCCTCTCAAGAAATGATTTAAACATATACTTCCTGTCATAAAAGCATATCCATGCAGCAACATTCTCCCGAAACTGCAATTTACAAATCATGTTGTCAGCAATTCTTGCATTAACATGGGAAGGAGGCTAAACTACGCCATCAGTTTCACACTAATACAGATTTTGAATAAATGTGCCTAAACAGTTTTTTTTTCATTCATCATCAATCTGCAACAGAATACTTGTGATAACAACTAAAATCTAAAATCATGAATCTCATCCAAAGGAGGCATAAAACCATCAAAACAGTGAAGCCACAAATCTTCAGATAACAGTTGTGCAAGTACTATCAACTAAAATCAGAAATTAAACATTCAAAGAGAAAAACCATCAAAACAGCAACAACATAGTAAAGGAGCCATATTTCTTTGATAAGCCTTGGTAGAACAATCCTATAAATGGGCCATTTCATATTGCTATGCCAATAAAATAATCAAGTTGGGTTAAATAGCAAGTTTTCAATGTTGAAGTCAGTATGATCCTGACCCTCTTGTTTTATTGAATTTCCTACTTGTACGGTTGTACTTATATGGGTTTGCTCCTCTTTTTCCAAGAGCTAATGCAACTACTTTTTATCCATAAGGCCTTCTCAAATAGGGAAAAGTCATTCATTTCTAGCGAATGACCTAAGCCTGACGTGGTATAAGAAACACCATGCCCACATCCTGGTCCAAAGGAAGTATTCGTTGCAGAGTTTTGTTTATAAGATCCATATAAACTTCAACACAGTCATAAGAACTATAACTTCCAGAATCAAACTCCTTAGACTTTACAAATCAAAATCATAAGAAAACCACTATATGCAAGCAAGAATAAACTAGATTTGTACTGCTGAGTTAAGGGAAAACTTCCATAGTTCTAGTGATGACATTGTTTACAAATAAAATAAAATGATGGTTACCAGATCAATTCCTAAGTTTGTTACCATTGTGCTACTGTACATTATTATTACAAATTCAAATCCTAAGACTTTCTCTGTTTATTTATTATTCGTGCAAGTAGCAAAATCATCCATCTCAAAATCACAGAATAAGCTAAACCGACCACTGATCTACTGCATTTATAGCAGAAATCATATTGAAGATCTTTTTTTCTTCTAGAAGGAATCAAAGAAAAATATTACAGGCAGGAATTTGTTTCCCTTCTGCATAAACGTCTGGTAATCAAATGGAAACAATTGAGAGATAAAAATATAATTAACTGCAGACACATGTATCTATGTACCTTCTCATTGACCATGAGTATCATTGACATCACATGCTCAAATGAAGCAGTCTCTGGACTAAAGTTTGGCAATAGGTAATTCTCTAAGTACTGGCTCACTTCCAGTATCATTACCCTCTGCAGCGGCACTGGCTTTCTCCCCCCTATATTCAGCAAGAACACGAGTTCACAAAAAGCACTTAACAAGAAATAAACCTGGCTTCATTTACATGTGTCTGAATGAAATGACCTCATACTTGTATATACTATCTAGAATTTATAATCCAGCTCCAAAAATATGGCACTTCTAGTAATTCATTGAACTCCCAGGGAAGAAAGTGTAGACAGATTGGGAGTTCAGAGTAACCTCACAGCACTCTTCCATTTCTTTACCAAACACTCCCTATTAATTAAATCTTTCAAGCATCAAGAAGACGCCTACTTATTAATTATTTCAAGACTCTTTACTACCAAAAGCAACAAATGAACCAGACACAGCAAACGGGCAAGCTTGCATACAATAAAACACTACTCTCCTACACATATTACTTTCATAAACAGCTCAATGTCAATAGTAGAATCAGATAAGCCCGACAACATAAAACTAAGCTAAAATAAGCAACAACGGTCCCTCAACCCATAAACAACTAACAACAGAGTAAGATAAAATTGAAAAGCATCGGCAAATACCTTTAACAGTCAACTCCGTGGAGTAAATTTCTTTGACAAGGTCCGGGCTGAAGGGCTTCCTTGGGGCCGAATCTGCGGTTTTCATCCAATTTTCGGCTGCAATTCTCGTGAGACGGTCTCTCTGAATCTCGCTTAGGGTAATAGAGCTGGGCACATTGGATAGTGGTCTGGACTCAGCCAGCTTTTCCGGCACAGGGGGCGCCTCCCCGGCAACCGGGTATTCAGCCACCCGGTGTCGCCGGAAATCGTAGACACCAGTGCCGTATACTTTCTTCATTGAATTGGATAGTGTGAAATGGGGGTCTTCACATGTGGAGGATCAGATTAGGGTTTTTCTGAGTGAGTTTTTCACAAACCTCTACCAAACAGAACAGGAGAGGGAACTAAAACATCACTGAATCTATTTTAGCCGACTTTCAAATGTCAAGACAACTTTTCAATTTGAGCCAATAGCCACAGTACTCACGCCAAGGTTATCCTAGCCCTAAAACATCATTTCATTATTTCACTTTTGAGGAACAATATTTATATCTCAGCTTCAAAAAATTCAACTTTAAATCAGTCATAATTCAATTTTTATTATTTTATTTTTTTATTATTATTCAATTTCATATATTTATTTGAATTAAGTTATTTGTAAAATTAAATTAAATGACTATAAATTCAAAAAATATTTAATTAAAATTTGAAATTACTTAATTGGAAATTATAAATTACATTAATTAAAAATTGAAAATGGCATAATTGAAATTCCTAATATTACATAGATAAAAAATAAAAATGACATAATCGAAATTCCTAAGTACTTGATGCTGCAAATCAGTTGGAGTTTGCCCAAATTTGTTCGATGAGATCATGTTGGAGTTGGCCGTAAGCTCGTTCTTCGCGCAGAGAAGCACGTCGACTCAAATAATCTCGAAATTGAAGCAGTGCACCTTGAGTCACATTTATATATTCTGGCTCATAGTTGGTCGCACAACAGGTACACTAAGGCGCCGTTTGGTAAGGGCGTTTCACCCAGTTAAGAATTTGTATCCTCCTCTAACAGTGCAACAATGACTGTTGATAGTCGAGAAATGCTATCTTGTCGGCCCGTGTTATGCATCGGCCCGGGCAAAAAAGCCCTCATTTTTACTGTTCTCTTGTGACACACCATCGCACAAAGGAGGTGCGATAAGCTACCCTTCTCGAATAGTAATCCCCGATAGTGGCCTTTCTTCTCATCTTACCCTCAATCGATTTCTCATTTGAGTTTCGTGTTCTTCATTTGGTTGAGAAAATGGTAGTGATGATTGGGTTGGTTTCTGGATTTAATTGTGGCTTTGTTTATGGGTTTGACGATGGCATGGTTTTTGGGTTCGATTGTGGCTTGGTTTCGGGGTTTGACTATGACTTGGTTTCTGGGTTCGTTCGAACCTTGGTTTCTCAGTTGTTGGCTGTTGTTGGTGAGGGGGGCGGAGGTCGATTATGGTTCTGTTCAAGTTCGATTCACTCAATTTTGTTTATGATTTTTCTGTGGGTTTGGGTTCTTTCGCTTTGGCTATGATGATTTCGTGGGTATGTCCGAAGGTTATCTTCGATTTGTTCGGGGATGGTGGTTGTTCGCTTCTAGGTTTGCGTTCTTCATTTGGTTGCGAAAATGGTAGTGATGATTGGCTTCGTTTCTGGGTTCAATTGTGGCTTCGTTTCTGTATTTGGCGATGACATCGTTTATGGGTTTGTTCAAGCTTGGTTTCTAGGTTCGATTGTGGTTTAGATTTTGTGTTTGACGATGGCTTCGTTTCTGGTTTATTTCTGAGTTTGGTTTTTGGGTTTCTTGTTGTTTATTCTTGGCCCCTGGTTTGGCGTTCTTCATTCCCAATAATTCATCTTTGAATTAGCAAAACAATTAATAAATCTCAATTAGTGCCTTAATTGATTAATTAATAATTTAATGATTTATGTTTAACAGAATAAGAAATATATATTTTTATTTTTTATAAGGACAATAAAGTCATTTCATATCTTATCTATAACATAATTCCGGCTACCAAACACTTTGCTAATTTTTATCTGGATTTAAATCTTATCTAGCAAACAAGATACTAAAAAAACTTATCTAGGCTTATCTTAGGATCTCTATCTTAAATTCTAACACGATTTTATTATCTTGTCATATCATGTCTCAATTACCAAACGCACTCTAAGAGAAAGAAGAAAAAAAACTGAATGGTATCCAGCCAACTTTAACCAAGCAGAAAATCTAAAAAATGAATTCATGAGTTTTGACACAAGGTAAATCCCTTGCAAGGGGAATACAGAGGCAGACAGGTTGGCCAGAATCGCTAGCTCCACTGAAGGCACGTGTAAAGATGAGATTATTTTATTCAATGCACAAGCCAAGACATTAGCCCTTATAGAAGAAAAATGTGACTGAAGAGTCCCGATAGTGTGGTTCCCCAAAAACTGCCAGGTGTCCAAATCAGCTCTGACAAGATTTTGCCTCATGGGAGATTATGTAGGAAATATATATGGGAGGAAATCAACAATGAAACGAAGTAGATAAACACGGATACTCTGAAAGTCGTGTCGAA